>JAOXNN020000013.1:1276110-1288313 GCA_028571205.2 Hydropsyche betteni
TGCCCGTTTATACACAAATATCGTTATAAATATTGACGTGCCGATTGATGCTGAACACGTTCGCGAAGATTCCTCGAATATATAATAAATAGCACACGTTCGAGCCGGACGAAAATGTAGCGCGGACTACCTGTGATGTTTTTTGATGGAGGATTTTTTAGGTATAGAAAAAAAGCTCGGTATACAATGATGAATACGGTTTTGACGGTTCGAAATGTTTAATCATTGGTATACACCTGCGTATCCGCAAAGCGGCGTTCGTTTATCATCTGCGGTCTGAAACGTTCGATTCGCGAAAAATAAATCAAACAATAAACGTTGGAAGTTTTCGAGTTGTCGATTACTCTGGCTTTGTTTACGGATGCGGAATTTCTGAGAAATTGGATCGTTTGTGCTTTGGTTTAGTTTTGAAATTGGTCCTAATTATTTATCATTACATGGAAATTAGATCGCTTTTAAATATTGTTTACACGGGAACGTTGTTTTTTTTTTTTATTGGTTTTCCTCGTTCCCGTTTTCCTATTCATGTTTTGATAGCGAAATTGGCAATTTGCTTAATATTATTTGCCTGTAATTCAAATGAATTTTTTTTATGGAATTCTTGCTCACGATGAGTCAGTTGGTTCAAAATTTTATATTTATATTCGCGTTATAAACGCGACTATTCGACAGTCCAGCTATTTTAATATGTAAAGTTTTCGATCGTTCATCTTTATCATCTCTTACGAATCAAATTACCATTCTCAACTGTAAACATTGCATTAATTCCAAGAAAAACACATTACGCATCCTCGAAATTTTCATTTCCTTCATCATATCGAAAATAATAGTAAATCGTACCGTTTTATATAAAAACATCGCGCTCCGTATAATGTTGCGTATATATTTTTTTCTTTATATTTTGGCACCGTCCGAAATAAACGACGTATTTCCGAAATTAAAAAATCGACAGTGGCGTCCGACCGAAATATTCGATGTCGATTTTTTTCTTATATCTAATTTTATATATATTTATAATAGAACGCTTTTGAAGACGCTTGCCAAGCTGTTTGACACATCATATAACATGTTTGCGTCGCGCGGTTTTTTAACCCCGAGGGAATTCCGTCGAACAACGTGGGAATATTCTTATGAAACAATATACAAAAATTATTCTGCTACGCACATTTATGCGTACGATGACAGATCCTATACAATATTCAGTGATGTGTATGTCACAGTTCAAGTGTAAACTATTGTTTGCTTACACCCATACTAGTTTGGGTATACCCAAACTATCGATTTTCGTTTGAATGTCAACTATCAAATTTTACCTACATATAATTGCGAATAAAATAAAAACAGACCTCATAAGTATCATGGTTGGGTTAGCGTTTTAGCTCGAGTTGGGAAAACGTGTTCGAAACTAACTCTCGAAGTTCAAACTGACACGAGGGTAGACACTATGCGTATTTCTCGATCATTAGTTGACATATCAATTTCTACCTTATTAATACTTAGCATAAGAGCGTTATCTGAGTGCAATGAACATAAATTGTCGTAACAATTAGACTAGAGCTGTTTTGAAGGCGTATAAACAGACTAGTTTGTTCGTGCACAAACGAAGTGGACACTCAAACTGTAACATATACAGAAAGTTTAAGCGTCCTTATTAATTTTAAATTAATTATTCAAGAGACTCCTTCGTTCCTTACGAATGTATATGGTATACCTGTTATAGCAGCATTGACACCGATCGGTTTAACTTTAAACCGATTTGACCACTTTCTTCCATGTATGTCCGTCGACTGTACCGCCTCGGCTTACTTTCTCTCATGCCATCATCGTAAGGTGTTATTATTATAAAATACAGGTGCGCCGAAAAAAGCTTCGAGTTCAAATTAACCGCATTTTTCCGTTAATGTTTTAAGCTTCAGAATATCTAGAAAATGTCAACGCGACAGGTTTATATGTCTAGATTTTTTTCGCAACTGCTATTCGTGTGGGCATGCTTTAATCGAAATAGTCCGAAATTTATTATCGACAATATCTTCTAGTTTTTTCGTATCTATTTATATATTTCCATGTGTAAATACGCGTATAAATCAGTATTTGTGGCTCACGTTATCAGTCGGATAAATAAACACGGAATAAATTATCGAGAATCAATTAAGTCGACGGCATTAAACGCAAACATTTAACCACCGAAATGTACGTAGATAAGTCGAGTTATCGCCAACGGGAAGGGGAATTAAAAAGTTTCGCCTTTCCACTTTGCCGCCTGGGAATTTTCGGAAAATCGATCCTGCTCATTAGTGTCGCATGTCTGAAATTTAAATCTAGAAAAATCGCGTTATATTCGGCTTCGTCCTAAGAAGATATCGACGTTTTTTTTTTTTCAGATTTTATTCTCCCATTAGAGAGTACAATGGGAAATTTCGCAGGCTCGTTAGTTATAGAGTCAGGTCCTTCCCGGGAGGATGTTTTGTTGAGAAAATGATGATTTTTCGAGCCCGGTCGTGTTACAAATGGAATTTTAATGCGTTCGCACGAAGTAGACGTTCCCTTTTGATGAAATAAATTCACGTGGACTTTTTTCAATATTCCTTTTGAATCTAATGAAAATCTCCAGAATATTCCATATGTTTTTTTTTTAAATATTATTTGAGACTGTATCATTTTTCAAAGTGTTACCGCAATTTTATGCGAATTTTATGAGGTGTCACTGAACCTTCCACACACACTGCGGTTTCGTTAGTTAATCATTTCAGATTACGTCACTGCAATTGTTAAATGTTCCGTCCTCACTAAAAATGCGTCTATGAATTATTGTATATTTTGTGCGCTTCATTCTCTAAGCCATCGCATCGTTTCGTTCATAAAATGAATAGAAGGGCTTTCGTCTTCGTGCTGCTCTGCGATAAATTTTGTAATTTATAGCTTGTATATTTATGTGAATTTATCGCAAATTCGTCGAACGAATCTAGCGTTAAAAATACACTGCTTAACATGAGAAGTCGATTTTTTCTCCTGTCAATTGATGGGTGGTCATCCGTCTTTCTCCGCTTTGGACTAACCCCTTTTTAACCCTTGTCTTTGTGAGCACGAGAGTAAAATATCCGAAGTTTATCTAGCTCTAATACAGTGAGGTTCGATGTGTTTTAACCCAATTTCCCAAAAATAAACTATATTTCTCCAAATTGTTCTTTTTTCCTGTTAGATTCGATCGATGATTAGTTCTATTTGTATATAACGAATCAAATACAGTAAGTTCTCGACTTACGTGATTAATTCGTTCCGAAGGTTTTCGCGTAAGTCGAACAAACCTTAAATTCAAATTTAATTTCAAATAATATGCACAATTGCAATTGCATTCTTACTCCTTATAGGCCCGTTCAAAGCTACACGCGTAACGCGCATTTTGACGCAAAAATCGCGATGTTTTCAAAAGTTCTGAGGCCGGCCCTTTGCAAAAGTTAATTTATTATCGTTTTCGAGCATTTTACGAATTTGATATAATTGATATGGTGAAAGTCATTCAAACAACGCAGAAAAAAAACAAAATTAAATAAAATAATAATAATTAATTATGTATGAATTGACGTAAGTCGAATCCGCATAACTCGAGAACTTACTGTATATTCATAGTAATCTTTGTACTGTTTAGTTGGTTATTTTTAAAACGTAATTTGTCTTCATTCTCCTAAATTAGTATGAGCTTATAATTGAGTATCAACTTGTCATGAAGCCAGTCGTATTGTGCTAAAACATCCAAGCACTCGCTAAGCAGAAAAATAACCCCAGAATGCAAATCCACACGAAACAACACATTTTACAACCGCCGAACGCGGTCAAGTTCGAACCGTTAGAATTAACCGACACACATTCTGAACCTTTATCTGTCCCGTCCATCTTCACGTTGGGGCAGGTCCGAGTCGTTCAACACTTCTTTCGCATTCGGCGACCGGAACCGGAAAAGTCGGCAGCACCTTGGCCGCCTTTTTATATTCGCCAAGTCGGGACCTTATTAATTATTTCCCTAATTGGGCGTCTTTTTCGCGTCGCGGGCGAACTTCCCTCGGCGGGCCGTTTCGCCGCCATCTTTTTTTTCTGTGCCCACCGGCGGATGGAGGCGTCAAAGGGGGAAGAGCCAGGGTGTCGGGAATGGGACTTTGAAAGCTTTTCCGCGGAAAAGCCCGTCGGGGAAATTATTCCGTTGCGTAGTTCGCGTGCCTCTAATGGAGTCTTGCCCGTCTGAGATTTTCGCAGGCGATTACTCAACCGCGTTCTTCTTTAGTGGCGTTTTTTTTTCGACTGTTTACGTATTTATTCATTATTTATTTCTGCGATGTCCTTACGTATTTACTTTTTCGACGTCGGCAGAATTAAATGGATCGTGTCATTTTTACCGTCGCAACGTCGACGGCGGTTAGCTGTGTAAATTTGGCAATTATCGTCGAGTTATTTTGGCGTATATGAGACCGAAATAAAACTTTTTTCTTTTCCCTTGTTAACTGTATTATCTGTAAGTTGTGTGTTTGAATTTTCACAATGGAATGAATAGCTATTTGATTCTATTTATATGCTGTTGTTATAACCGATATGATTCGAAGTAATCTATATGCAAATAGACCTATTGATATGTATGTAATGTACACTTATTCACTAATGTTTGGATAATTATAACGACGGTTTGATGCTGATATTTAACTTTTGAAATGTGTTTAGTTTGCTCTCGCAATTATACGTACACGTTAATCAATTTTGTCGTTCTTTGTTACATGTCTCTGTAATTTTCATTTCAAATTAATATGTACGGGTTTCGTTCATCTCGTGGCTTTTGATGCACTGATCAGACACGTAATTAGTGTAAATTTCCGCTTATTATCCAATAAATAAACCTATACATTAGAATTGATGTAAATTTTAACATCCGCATAATCATTATTAACAACTACGCTGAAAATTTTGACCTTAGCGTGCGCTTAAACTTGTTCGATTACCTATTTTATGCCGAATAATTGATATTTGCCAGAATACTGGCAAATATCAATATATATCGAATTCACTCGTTACTTGATTTTGTAAACAAAGAACTATTATATTATATTATATTGAAATTTCGATTCGTTCCAAGTAATTTTAACCTAAACCTCCTGTCCATTATTGAACCGAACAGTTTAATTACCCGTCCTTTCTAAGCGACCCTTCTAAGTGCCGTCCTTAGTTTTAATTTTTATATTAATTTGCCCGTCGATTGCCTACAATTCGATCTGTTTAATTAAAGAATCCTTTTTTTTTTTTTGGAAAACGTTCAGCCCATCGACCAGTTTTTGAGGCGGCTCTATCGATCAAACGGCACTCATTTATTTATGTATGAAATTAGCATTCGGATTTAATAATAAAACACTCTGCGTCCATTAGTTGCCTCGATTATTATGTACGCGTGTAATTTTTATTTTTACATACCAAGAAACAATGGTTTATTTACAAACAATACTTATTTGTGGTAATCATGCTCGGCGCATACGAGTTTTCTTCGTAAATTGTTCAATTTTCGATATAAATCACTCGCTTCATTGTGTTTTTTTTTATTTCGATTATAGGCTGTTTGTGTAGCTTTTCCGTATAAATAATATTTTATTTTTTTTAATTTAATTGTAAATTCGTCATACAATATGTATATTTTTCATATCCGTCATTGTGAGTATAGCAAATGCTTCGATGCCACTCTAAATGGAACATCCGCTGATAACACGGAAATAATTTCATTATTACATTCATAAACATCTTGAACTACTCGTTTATATTTATTCAAAAATTCGAAAATATGAAATTTTCGTTTCGAATAATATACAATTTTCAGCGACATGTATGTAAAATTTCATTTCAATATAGACATTGTCGTCTCGGTTTGTTTCATCTCATCGGAAACTCTTCGACCGCGTCGGCTTTTCACTCACGGGTTTTGCGGAGAGAAACTTAGCTCGATTTGAAATAATAAAGCAAGTCGACTGAAATAATTCAACATGCTCCCTGCGGCTATTAGGAAGGACTAAGGTCTGCATGGATGTTCTAATTAATTTCCTAAGTGAACCGAGATAGAGTGGGAGATCGCCACATTGAGACCACGACTATTATACTGTAAGATTTTCGTTCAGACATTCTCTTACGTTCTGTATGTGCATATTATATGTTATTCGCAAATTGAAGATTTCAACGTCCATTTGTTTATTTTGTAATTTTTTTATCGCAAAACACTAAAATCTAAATTTTTAAATCGATGATGGAACGTATGACCATCGGCCACATTTTTTCCTCAATAGGATCTAAAAAAAGTAGTATCGTGTTGTTAATTTGATACTTTCCATATTAGGTTAAATTTATGAATGCCCATACAAAGCAGCCGGATGGGAACAGCCAAACACGTGACTTCCATCGATTCAAACCCGCATGGATCATAATTTAAACTTCGATTCACTGAGCTAAAACATATCGCATCCATTCCGAAACGCGGCGAAAAACTCCACCTAATGCATACAGATTATATTCATTCGGCTAAATCGCACACCCTCGGATTTTATTCGTCGATTTTCGTATTTTCGCGTTCTCAACTTTGCCAACTAACCCGACGGCCTCTCGTAAAACACATCTGGGGTGCGGGCCGAAAATTACCACTAGTTCGGTCCCTCCATCGCAGTTCTGCACGTACGTGTGCGCGGCCCTAATTAGGTTTCCGGCCGTTGCCGATCTGTGCTAATGCGGATATTAGTGTACTTCCTGTGGCCAAAACAATGTCGCTAATGTCCGAATGCAAAGCGGTCCTCCCAAGCCGCGTGTGTGCATATGTTACAGTTTGAGTGTTCACTTCGTTTGTGCACGAACAAACTAGTCTAAATATACACCTTTTAAATGCTCTAGTCCAATTGTTAGTGTGTACGACAATTTAATTTGTTTGCACTCAGATAACGCTCTTATGCATAATATCAATAAGGTGGAAATTGGTATGTCAACTAATGATCGAAAAATACGCGTAGTGTCTTCACGTCATGTCAGTTCAAACTTCGAATTTGTTTTGAACACGTTTTCACTACTCAAACTAAAACGCTAACCCATCCATGATACTTGTGACGTCTGTTTTTAGTTTAGACGCAATCATATGTAGGTAAAATTTGACAGTTGACATTCAAACTAAAATCGATAGTTTGAGCATACTCAAACTAGTATGAGTATAAATAAACAAAAGTGAACACTTGGAACTGTGACACATATGTGTGTTTCGTTTTGTAGGGGAGTGTGTGAAGTCGACGTGTTTCTCACGATTCGGCTTTTAAGTGTAGAGAAAGATGCGTGTTCGAAGAGTTGTACTCAGGCGGTCGGTGCTTTTAATGTCGGATGTTCCGTTTATGGATACGTTGGATTTTCTATCGTAGAAATATATTGTCATAGTTCTGTTATATTTCGTGAAAATCGCTTGCGTTTCATCCTAAAACTATAACCGAAAATTCGTGGTAATTTATTAAAAAAATTTTCAACAGCGTCAACTTGCACGAAGCGAAATTATTTTAGTTCATATTTTACACTTTATCTGCCAACCACACGTGCGCATATAACATAAAAAATACGCCGCGCAACTCGAGTACTCGGTTTTTTCCCTTTTTCACTTTTCACATATGCGAACGTCATTAAATTTCTCTAAATAACATATGCACGTTTGTAATTTAAAGATATTTCGTGCAAGCGAACAACAGACATTTGTCAAATATATTCGTTATCTGTCGTTTATAATAATGAGTCGATGTCACTTGTTGACCTTTAATGATTAATTTCCACGAGGCAACTGTGTCGTTTTATAGGCCGGTCCAACGTCTACACTTTCAAAATATACCGAAATTGTTACAGATAACCCTGTTGTTGGTTTTATGCACCTCACATAAAGTAGAGTCACTTTCATAAGGAAAACATACCGCTCGAATTAAATTCTGACAGGCTTTGTATGCGTATCGTACACCATATAAAAGTATTAGAAACGTCGGACTACTGCGAGGTACAAATTTACATAGTAGCTCCATTGTACGACAGGTCCAAAAGTAAGTACATAGCGTTTATAAATAAATATACGTAGCAGTGGTACTTGTACAGCGACAGAAGCGAATCCTTGCAATTAATCACAATGGTCGCCGTGGAGAGAACGCTGAATTATTGTCAACCGTCTGTTTCTGACTGGCTTTTGTGTGCGTTTCCACCTAACAACAGCCGTAATATTTGGGCGTTATAACTCCGGGGGCACTACTAACGTTTCCTAGGTCTATTTTAGACATTTTCCTTCGTGTCTTGACCTATATTTCTATGACTGACTTGCACTCCGGGAAATGCATGAAGACGCTGTGAATGAATGTCGTGTTCACTGTTTCTAAGTTTTTTTTTTTCATTGTAAATTTATATATATAAAAAAAACTAGGTAAAAACCTTCACTCACGACCAAACAGCCTGCCTCAGAAAAACCGGTATACGTTTTGTGAAATAGCGCCATAGTTCATTTCTAAATACCACAATGGGGGTTCTCGACTCGAAAAATATTCAATTCCAAGTTTACGAAATCGAAATAATTTACAAAAAGAATTTTCTAGTTATTCGCTGGGTTTTTTCGCACGATTCCCATTTTTCTTCGCATTGTATTTTGTACGAATTGTTGCGAGGCGAACCACTTATCCAGATTAAATCTAAAATAAAATAATATCGAATTTCCATCGGTCTGTACGTGAGTTTTTATTATGCGCGTCGTTTCTAGCAAACGTTACACACCTCGCATACATATCTAGCTCTCGAAAAGGTGAACAGCCACTGGATATAAAAAAATTAGGTTTCGATTCACGTATCTCGCTTTGGAGAAGGTGCGTTTATTATTACATCCGTTGTCGCCGTTTCTATCGAGTTTCGTCATTTATTAATTTCTCTCGATGTATATATTTGTATATGTGACCGAGTCGATTTTTGTAATTTTTCTTTTTCATGACGTTAAAAGATAAAATTGTACGATTCCCCCGAAACGTCCTTATTAGTGCCGAAAAAAGAGGGTTCCTCTCATTTTTGACTCTTTTTTTACGACTGTCATCATCATCTTCAATCGTGCTTTTACGTCGCTCTTGATGTCTCTGGAATTCATTTTAAGAAAAAATAATCAAAATCAGATTCTGACAGTAGAAAAACGTTGATGTTTTGCGTCAAACACATAAACATTGCGACTCGTTTGCCGCTATAATTTGTTTCTAATCGTCACCTTTTAAAATTTTCCGTATTTTATAGAAAATTTTTAAAACTGGGTGCTGAAATTTTGATCGTCGAGACAGTGTCGCTCGTAAAAACTTAACTTGATGATTTTCATTTCGACGGTTCGTTCAACTTTCCGATTACGTGCAATTTTCATTTCTGTGTCGTAAAAGCTAGCGTACGCAATGCTGAGCTTCGTTTTCGAGTTCGCCGTCTAGTCACAATTTATCTGTCCATTCAGACCGTTTTATCTCAGTCTTTATTATTTTCAGTTAAGGTTTTTCGAGCAAGCAAAGTCTGGTCTTTCCCTGTCCACTTTGGTTTACTCTTGTGTCTGAAACCGTACGACTTTATCACTGGACCTTTTCGGTTTTATATACTTGAACTTTTGGCTTGAGTCACTTCTCGCCATTTTTGCCTATTTATTATATTATATTTATTAGATTTTTTTATACAATTCTAGCAGGCATAAATCGAACGTTTCATTAATTATCAACCCAATTAATTTTAATTGTGATAAACAATGGGGACAATGATGATAATGCCTTCCGTTAAATGTCAACATTTTCATCTATAAAAAAATATGTTAATTGTATATCTATTTTATCTCGAATGTTTTGAAATTGTTTTTTATCAAACGTATTAAAGGTAGAGAGAAAATTCGAGTGAACAATCGAGCTGAAATTCAAGAAACGAAAACAATATTTTATTTATAGAGAATACAATTTTAAAAACGTACAATTTATAATAATACAAGCAGCTGATCACAAACCGGTGCATTAAAATTTCGTATGTCATCGTCAATTTATATTTACCGCGATACCAGTGTCCGCTATTTTCGAATCGTCGTATTTTTCAATTGATACAAATTCAACGTGTCGAATGAATCGTCGTTTCACATTCTCGTACATTTCCCGTTTTATTGCTTCGACGCATTCATTCAATTTGATGTTACCGTTTTATGATAAGACTTTATTACGACGTGATCTTCATCGCGCTTTTGTGGCGCTTAACTCTCGTGGAATTAGAATTGTTCATATTTAGCACCCATTCGTTATTGAACTGTTTGTGTTGGAGCATTCCTCTATTATTCAAAAGTTGGATTATATTAAAATATAGCAGTTCTTTAATGGACGACGACACGTTGAAGAGTTGACGCTTTTACGACCGGTGCGACGTTTGAAATATCAAAATTTCACGTCCCTTCTCGTCACCGTTGGGAGATTTGACTTCGATCCAACGTCGAGCGAATTTTTCATGAAAATACGCTTTCAGCATTTTCGAAAAATTTTCATTCTCCGCTTATACAAGTTCGATGACATACTTATTGGATTACGATTACGCGTTCACCCCCACAACTCTTTACTGTCGTATTTAGATTGAAATATGTGTGTACGTTTTGCAAGTTTGATTTGTATTTTTTTCACAAAAATGTGTCAAAATATCGCCAACGAGATCGTTAACCCTTTTCGGCACGCTTCACGTGCCAAATCGAATCATTCTTTGTGCACTTACGCATACGTCAATGACACTTTTATTGTATTGAAATATTGCATTCATTGTAAACTTTTTAACAACTCTTTTTTTATTTGTTACAGGTGAGTGTCCTTTTGATGATTCTATAAAATTGACGGTCGTAAGTTTTACAACAATATTTTTACTTGAATAATTTACAGCTGCATACTTTTATTGATGTTGATTTCATCATAGAAATACTTTTTTTTAAGTATGATAAAGCGAAATTATTTATTTTTATGAGCATTCGTCATGCTAAAATTTTCAAAGATTAATAAAGTTAATGTTCATTCCGACGTCGATAAATATGCGTGTATGCTTTATGATTAATTATTTTTTGTCTTACAATCAATTTAAATATAAAGAACAAATGTAAATGTATATTAGCAATATTTTCTTACAAAATATTTTGAATGTTCTCTTTTTACCACACATCGTAACTGTCATAAAATTTCGTGACAATTTTTTGATCCTCGTTATATAAAATATCGAATAAATTCAATCATCAGTTGTGAAACGTTCATATTTTTGCGTATTTTACGGTAAATTGCGAAATTTCGAAAACAAAATACAACAACATCCACTTTGTAAACTCTTTTCTCAGCAAACAAACGAAACGGCTGCCAAGTCGAGCTGAAGAATTTTTCTCTCGCCGTAAAATCTCAGGATAATTCATCTTTATAATTAAAACGGTTTACTTTTCGCATTATGTTTAAACGCACGCACAATTCTATATACACACACACACATACGTAAAGCAAGCATAAATGAAATTACGCCGCGAACAAACGAACAAACTTTATTTGCATTAATTTGAATGCGTAATGCGGGGCGCGGCCAGGAAAGCATTAAAGGCGAACGCTTCAAATTTCGCGAGGCTCGCGCCGAATTTTCGCGATAAACAAAACGCGTGCGTGATTTATTTATCATTCTCGCTCCGGGGCATTATCGGCCACGTGTCGCATAATTAATACGATTCGACGGGTTTCGCTGATTGCTTCCGAGTGCCGAACTTCGGGCAATTTCGGGCGGCAGCCGAACGTATGCATGGATGTTGAATTATTACGTTGCCGGTTGCATACTCGGCAATGTTATTGCTTGCCGTTGAGCCGATTGCTTTGGTCGTATTTCGAGATTGTGATTCGGGAATTCTCGAGAAATTCCCGAAGTGAGAATTCTCGTTGCTCGAGAATCTCGAGAATTCCCGAAGGAATAGCAGTTGTCCTGCTTTTGTGCGACGAAATACATCCGTCAAAGTGGGAGAGTGTTATCGGTGAATAAATAAACACGTGTATGAAGCTTTCGATGCGTTCAGGTGTGCTTAACTCCGTTTAGATTTCGCGGTCGAAACATTTGATTATTTTCAAAATAGATTAATTTACGTCATTTCACTCGCACAAACATCTTTAAAATAATTTGTCATATTAGTTGTCAAATGG
>JAOXNN020000013.1:1288343-1303451 GCA_028571205.2 Hydropsyche betteni
TTCAAAATAGATTAATTTACGTCATTTCACTCGCACAAACATCTTTAAAATAATTTGTCATATTAGTTGTCAAATGGCAGCGAGAATTTCTCGAGAATCTCGAGAATTCCCGATTTTTTTTTTCTCAATTTCGGGAATTTTCATTTCTCGAGAATTCCCGAAAAGCCAAGAAACCACAATCAATACAACTTGTATTTTGCATTTCGGTTGACTGTACTTGATTATCGTTGATCAGTCTGTTTAGGTTTTACGTAAACGATAGTTTGGGTGTCCTGTGAACTTGTTTGAGTTAGGTCTGTAATCTTGAAAATATGCGTGATTCGAATGACACTAATATCAGCGAAGGAATCCGAAATTATGTAGATCATATATCATTCGTGAACGTTCGAATGGTATACGGCTAATTTAGTATGCATAATTCGAACCGCCCGATTTTCTTCTTAGCATATTTCATGCGAACAATGTGTTCCCGAAATAAAGCTTATTAAATCTCCCTTATCCCGGTCGCGCCTGTCTTTGCGCATTGTTTCGTGCCCTCGGAAAGCTCGTTTCGTAATTTTATATTGAAAAAAAAGTAAAACGAATGCGAGGAAAAGAATGAAAACGGTATCGTTCTCGATCGGAAGACGTGGGCGTCGATTTCCTCACCCACCGTGCAAACGAACGTACGTTTTGTATTCAAATGAAGGATGATGGGTCGGAAAGGTTCTTTGAATAAATTCTAACATGGGAACGCTCCAACAATAACCCCCGTTGAAAAGGTATACGCACGTCCGTATTGTTATTAATTTTTTTATTTGATTTTTTTGCGTGTTGATTTCGATTTCGACCTGACAACTCGTCGGACAATATGCCTTTTGTGGCCTCGTGAAATGTTGCTTTTTTAGAATTTTTGTGTGTACAATAATGCTAGGTATCCGTTGTATTTATCCGTGATAATAATTTATTTTTCGGTTTAATTGTTATACTTTTCATTTCGACTGTTAGTATGCTATAAATTGGAACGCTTTCCCGACAAATTATTGGCCTGTAAAAAACAACTATAGTAGACACAAAGACTTCGAAAGGTTTGAAAAATACTTCTCTTGTCATTCGGAACGTTCATTTCGTGGCGATGGGGTTAAATTTAATTACCGCTCGAAATGAAACTCTTTTTTCCGTTTTCCAATTCGCTTTTTACTTGCTTTTGCACGATTTATGGACGCCTCCCATCGCTTCGACCTTTTTTAGGTACTTCGGATCCCAATGTATATAAAATTCTAAACGCATAACGTCACAACGATAACAACGTAACTTTTACGAATTAACCCTGAATCCTGTGCGAGAGAACGAAGATCGGGTTAACAGTTTCGATTTTAATCTGTTTGCTCGCTCATTAGAACTGCTAACGAGAGACGCTTGGATTAACGAGAAAATCTTCGAGTTCAACCGTTCGAAATGCGTAAAAGCCTCGGTGTCCAATTAAAGTGTAATATGAATGAAGATTACAGCAATTTTCTTCTTTGTTGCTTTAAGAAAATGCACTAATTGCATCTTCTTACGTTTCTGCTGCCAGGCGTGTGTATCGTACGCTGCCAGTAATAAACGAAATATAATGCGACAAAGTTTTAATGCTTTCTCATATAAAGTTTCTGCAATCACCTTTCAGGATTATTCCGCACCATAACTCGATTCGGCTTCAATTATTCAAGTCGTGACGTATTTGAAGAATTTAATATTTCAGTTTTTCCTCCGCGCGTATCTTATATTTTCCGAGCGTTACTGAAAGGGAAATCTTGTTCTGACGTTAGCCAATTTGAGCGTTCCGACGTTTTTGATCGACGGAAGGTTAGAAACTCGCTAATAGCATTTACCCGTCATTAATCATTTCACCTGTACATATTGATTTTTAGAAGGCGAATTCAAAGAATTTTGAAAAATTCAAATACAGGCAAATGTGGCCGACTTTCGTGTCGCTTATAGCATTCATAATTGAAACTACATGCTATGAACACTTCAAGTTCAGAATTTGATACAATTAAATTAAATGATATTATCATGTTTGAAGATATTAATATTATACCTTTAAATTTCAAATTCTTCTTATACCATGTACAATTTTTGCAAACTTTTATATGTTTATGAAAGGAGGTTTCGTTGCATACTAGTCGTTGGCACGTACAACTTCGTTTGCAGTCTTGTTAAACAATAGAGCTGCAAGTTCAACTTCTTACAAGCTTATATATTTTTGAAACGAAAGTTTGAACATGGATATTAATAACATTTAATGACGATTAACGATAGCACATTCGAGATATCCATCAATAAACGCTCTCTTCACAATCTATGCCGATGGTTTTGTTATTCAATTTTTAAGAAAAAGCCCTCTTCTGAATTCCTTAACAAGATGCTTTTTTTAATAACTCTCCCGCTCTGCAGCTCAGTCGGAATTTTAAGTGGCCACCAATATTCATACTTGCAAATTATTCACCCTGCAGATATAATTAACTATTCAAATATTCGCTTCCAAACCTTCCGCTCTGTTTCATACAGCGGTTTTTAAAAATGACTGCTGAAATTTTCTGTGATTTAAAAAAAAAATCCACGTTTATGTCTACCCATTATTTGTGACAATTTTATTAGTTTTCCTTAGCTTCTTATGTGCTCAGTGACATTTTTAGTACGCTCGTACATAAAACAGTTCTTTAGTATCGATATTTTTTACACCATACAATATATCTTGAGAGTTTTACACCGTCAATTTTAGTTGTTTTATTTATTTTTTTTAGTTTTCGTTATATAAAATCGTCATTCGCATAAACCACAGTAGAGTCGGTTTCAATGTTAACAGTTCTGCCGCCTCAAAAGTTTATACGTATCACATCTGCGGCTTTGCATTCGCTTTATGAAATGTAAATGAGGCTTCAGCCGCGTGTCTGTCTGCAGCCAAGTTGAAAGTTCCATCTTCAGCCTCATATCGCATGCATATTCCTAGCTTGTGCAAACCTGCTGAAGTTGAAGAGCATCGACACACAAATGTGTATAACATCGAAAGGGTGCATTTTAAATCATTTTTACTCCTAAATCAAACACTACTTCGCATCGGCATTAATAAAAAATGTTTACTGACTCATGCGTGGAATCTTTGAATACTAAATGTTTTCTAGTCTGCCTACTCTATATCGATATCCGATGACTTAAAAATATCAACACTCACTTAGTTTGATAAGTTTCGTGTCAATGCTTTGACTGCGATCATTTATCAGATGTAATGTTCAAACTGTATGATGTTAGCTCATTGCTTAATGGTGACGTTTTATTACGCTCATTTATCATATCGGCCATCCGGATTTGTTTTTAGAGTTCGGTCTTCGTGTTATTTTCAATGCCTGCCCAAATATTTGTAAGCACACACGAAGGAGCGTGGAGTTAAATAAAATGAGGGAATTATATCGCACGCGTAAAGTGATTATCGGAATCTGTAAAGGGATTTGTTGAACCCTTTTTTTACGAGATATTTAACCCCTTCCCGATTTATACATATCCCGAACGCATTTATATTTTCAATTCTAATCCGTAGATTTTCCCTTTATATATAATATATATATTTTAACGACACGCTCGCGGCACGTCTGTCCCGATTCATAATTCATCTGCGTTTTATAGTGCGATCGTAATTTTCTTTTTATTGTCGCTGCCCTTCGTGGGCGTTCCCCTCCCGATTATCCCCGGAGTCTGGCACATGCGTTAAATAAAGTAGAACACAATAGTGGATTTCGGATTCTAAACGCGGTTGTTTGCCCGCGTGATTCGATTTGCCAGTTACAGGATCTCAATGCCGGCGTAGTGCTCTCCGGCTCTAACGAACCTCGTCTTTCGCTCGTACGTGTCGGTTACTAAGAACAGTACTATGCTGCTGCTGCTGTTCTTTCGCTTTTCCGATAAACCTCTCTCTCTAGACTGTTGTTACGTAGATAGCGGCCGTTCGCTCGCACGGCCGGGTCAACGAGAACGCTTCTGTTTTTCAGATAACGCAGGCTAAATGTGTTATATTATTCTGTGTGTCGGTGATCTCGTTCTGACCTTTTGGTTTGCTGATGTTCAACATGTGCGCTGTTTTGCAGCTAAAGTCGCTGACGGTCTGCGAATTTGTTTCGTTGAATTATCTGAGTTTGCTTGATATTGCTGAATTTTTTTTTTTTTTTGTTGTGTTTTGTCACGTTTTGTCTTTCGAACATGCAAAAACAGTGTGTTGTGTGGTGTTTATTAAATATACGTTTTAATTCATTGCGAATTTTGCAAAATAATGTTTGTTTTATGAATTAAAACTTGACTCACATTTAGGGAACGTTTGTTGCCTTATATTTTGAATATTTTATTTTTAAAAATTGTATAGATAGTTTTATTGAACTATTTTTATCAAAAATTTCTCTCTGGAATGTTGGTCGATTCTAGACTGTATGCAAAAAATCTTTATCGGCACGTGTTCAATTTCTTATATTCTGACAGTACCTCGAATATCATATATATCATTTGAATTCATTCACTATTGATAAAATTTCTGCTACATTTATCTCCTCTCACTTTCACTTCATTTAACAATATGAAAGAGACATAAATTTTCGATTTATCTATTTTTTATTTCGATATCGAATCATCATATTTGAATAAACTTTTCAGCATACGCTTCTCCTCTCAAAAGATTCATCATCCAAAATGCCAACAAGCCAAAAATTTTTATTCAAACGAAAAGTCGAACGTATTCATAAACACGTAGCTCTTTTCTGATAACCCCATAAACTATTTCCCAATTCATTATCTACCAAATTCGAAAGGACGCATCATAATCATGCCACATGCGTCTCGATTAAGTCATCAAAATTTATAATGAAACCGCTGCATCAATTATCGCCGCTGATGCAACACGGCCCCGAAACACACAACGACAAAGCCGCATGTCAAATGTGAAACGTATCGAGACAGGGAATTTCAACATTTCGTCCATAGTTAATTTTTCATAGCAATCCATTGCGGTTCGGGTTCGGTCGAGCGCCGCATACATTTTTCATGCAATTCGCCTTTTCAGTGCGTCATCAATTTGCGCTCGCGGTATTGATTCTGACCGAAAACATGACCGATTCATACGTATAGGCAATCTCTATTCGCACTCGATATTGAATTTCGCGTTAGCGCTGAACGTGCATTTAAAATGCATGGTCCGAACGGCAATCAACCGAAATTGTCCGAAATGTAATCAATAGTGCTCGTAAAAATTGTTACAATTTATTGCCGTGGCTTTAACTGCTGAAAATTTCGCCGTGATTAAATTTTCAGACGGGGAGCTACACAGTTTTTACGAGCGTTCGTTTGAAATATTAAGCTACGTCAATATTTACGGATGGAGTGTTTGATTTTTATATCGTCGCGAAATCGCGCTAAATGAGGTTACTGTTATTATCAAATTATTATCAATTTGTTGTGTGTGCTTGAAAAATTTTACGTGTTTCTACTGAACGAATTTCGCACGGTCTCGTTAATTAGATGCGCAAACATTGATTGGTTTTGTGTGTAATCGTGATTTGTATGCTAACGATGGATTTAATCGAAGCCTAGAAGACAAGCGGTTTGTTTAACCTCGGTTTAACTTTAATCCGATTATCTATACATGGATACTTTACCAGTGACGAGTAATCGTATTTCCACTGTGAATCCGCTTACGGCACGTAACTAAGCTTTTTTAACCCGATCGGTCAAGTCCTTTGTTGATGAATGCGATTTTTGGATAAGCGACAACGGAAAATCTAGGGAAATTCCGTGTAATTTTGATTGTATACATACCGAGAAAATCAAAAACATTGGTCATGATTTGAAATTCGCCGTAGCTATTTCCTAGAACGGACATTGATTTGTTGTCTTACGAATTCGCGATAATTCTGAATATTTATTTAACTAGACTTGGCGGTTTGGTATATGAACACGACGCTTATCTATCATCGCACGAAACTGCCGTTTATATTGAAAGTATGCGCATTCCTACGAGCAGGCTCATTATTCAATTTTCACTCACTAAAATGTGTACTCGACGAAGCGTACTTTTCACGTCCCACAGCACGCGATCCGTCGATTTTAAATCCCTGCTTTTACAACCGAGCCTATGGCCTTTTGCAAATCTGCGATCGGTAGGAGATTTCCTCGATCCCACATTCAAAACGTTCACGTTGGAAATATTATATTTGGGTAGGCGTACGTGAACGGTTTACGCGCACCAAAGTTGACATTCGTTGAATAATAACCCGGTTTCGGGACCACTAGGCTCTTTTGTCTACCGGGATAGAATAGACAGACAGACGGACACACAAACGCATCAGGACCCATGAGATAAGAATTTTGTACACAAAACGTCTACTGATAACTCTGCGACCCTTCACGTTTATATTTCTCCCGCATTCAAGCGAATTTGTATGGAGGACGTTGTTTGTGTTTCAACTTTTTTGTGTCTGCGATTCGCTTTTTCTTTTACAAAACTAATGCTTTTTGATAAAGTACGAGTGTATATAAAGTTTTTTTTTATATTAATTATTTTACGTTGTAACGAATTTGTGTAATGAAATTCATTGCGAATTATTCAAAAATTAAATATGTTTTATGCTTCGGAAAATACTGTCACTTGCATTTCGTTCTTGGTGCCGCGAGGAATGCCTGTTCGTTTTAATTTCGCTTATTTCTAACAATAGACGCTTTGAATCGTAATAAGTGTTAATTATTCTCGTACTCTACGTTTTCGGACTTGCCTTTCTGCGATGTCCCTTCCTTTTTACGAGTGACTACATTTCCCTTACATTATTTTACCCGAAATAATTTCGCCCATCTGCTACGTTTTACGATCTTTCTCTCTTTTTTTATCTTTTCGTGTTCAACACTCGGATCCTATTAATAACGCATCGAAATCGTCGTTATTTCGACTATGGTGGAAGATGTTCACTCTCGAACCGCCAGTATAACTTCTGCGGAATCCGTCTACATTTACGTCGTCCCTCCCCTTTGTTATTTTCTTTTCTCCTTTGTGAACGTTATTTTTGTATACGTTTTTAACCGGAGAAGAAAATAATCAGATGGTAGATATCACACAAACGCTGAGCACTCCGAATTTTTCTACTCGAAAAATCACAGCCGCTTACGTTTTATTTTATTCCGTTCCATATCCAAGCGACGATCTTTTTCAATTCAATCAACCACAATCGCAAATAATTCACTCTGTATATAGACTCGTTTTATACATTCTACGCACACCATTACCATTATGCTGTGCAAGTTTTTCTACGTCTCAAATATATATATTATATTTTTTTATTTCGATTAACCTTCAGGCTCGTCCCAAACATGCGTATGCATGCTAACCATCCGTAGCGTGAATCCATCATCAAGGCTGGCCGTTATATTGTCGAAATTTTACACGTGGATTATTATGTGTTTCGCGTACGCAAATAAGTCGACCCATTTTCAAAAAATTCGTATAAATCAGTGGCTCTTAACCTTTAGCGGCTCGATCGGCCTCGTGGGACCAACAAATCCCGTAATCACCCAACAATAACGTTTTTTATGTATGATGTTACCATTTCGTGTGTTAATGTACAAGAAAAATATTTTAATATATGCTCGTATATCTTTTCGAGGACTATAAAGATTACGATTAAGAAATAAATGTTCTCTAAGATAATCGTTTTGTGTTGAAAAAAAAATTATCCCGCGTGTTGTTTTGTACATTGCAAAATTCTGGCAAAGAAACGCCGCATTGTTTTTGCTTTCCAGACTGATATGTGACTTTCCCGCCTTTTACTAATAAATCTAAAAAAAACTCTGCCGAAAGTGTGTCACAAAAATTCGATCAAACTTTTCAATTTAATGAATTTCTCCCATGATTTACGACCTCTAAAACATAGCTAGAGCGTTTTTGCACATGAAAAACCATATTATTTTTCAGCTCGTTCATCGGAACAGTTCGAAATCATCGATCCATTTATAATACACATCGCGAATGATAGCGAATTTAGTATGGCACGAAGACCACTTTGACCGATATTGCCACTCGAGTCGAAACTCGATAGTCTGCCCTCGGCTTATAGTGCTAGAACCCAAAATTGTCAGAATGGCGTATCCAATCCGTAATATCGCGACGACATTCGCCTAAAGTCCCTTCGCTTTGTGGACCGTGGTGCTGTAACATATTCTCGAAAGTCCCTTTATTTTATGGGCCTCGATGTTGTCACATAGCTGGGAAATTCGATTTCACGCCCGATACGCTGCGTAATTTGTTTTATTAAATTTTAAAACAAATTAGAAAAATATTTGCTTTTGTATTCATGGTACGAAGTTTCGTCAATGGCTTTACATAGTATCTTTAGAAAATAAATTTTCAGTCGGACGAGGGTACGAAAAAGGGAAAAAGCCAAACATTCAGACCGTAGCACGGAACTTTTCTTTCTTTTTAGACGATATCATAATATTCAAAACATTAGTCCGTAGTAGCGTTTCGTTTTTTGGATTTTTCTTTATCTTTGCAACTCCTCGACCCTTGTGAACGTTTATTATTCATCGTTTTTGTTTTATTTGTATTCGTCTTCTTTAATTTAAGAAAAAAATTCGGTCGCGTTACAAACTTTTTTGAAAAAACCCGAATTCCAATATTTCTGGAACGTTAGCTAAGCAATTTTTTCTTCTTTTTTAATATATTTGTAATTTTATTTCGCAAGATGATTGATAGCGTTTTTATTATACATTTTTTTAATCTTATATCTTTGTATTCGTTCCCGTTTCACCCTTCTTCGTAGACATTCTTCATCTTCGAAGTTTTTTTATTATTAAGAAATACCCGCACGAAATAAAAGCTTTTTTATGCGACATCTTTGTCTTGTAAGCACCAAGTGTACGAAACTCATTTCGTCTTGTACGCGAAGCGCAATCCTAACACTACGCAATAAATTTAATTAATTCCACACTCAAATGTTACATACAACCTTGACACATCCTTTGTCATAAGTACTGAATCGAAACTAAGTGACCAATTTCAATCATAATAAAATTATTCCTTATTAAGAATTTGCACAAAATATTATTTTATTATTATTATCTTTGTGATGTATATAATTGATATGTTGCTGATTTATTGATCACGATGCTTCTCTATTTGAATAATCACTAGTATATTTATATTCAAGAAGCAAACAAAAATTATTAATCGTTTCGTATAACTGTTCAACATGACAATAACAATTGTTCCGCGTACGAGAAATCAAACAAAAAAGATTCGATCGGAATGATCTAATTTTTTTTCCGACGGCGAGCGTTCGTTCGCGGTCCGATGCACATCACCTCCGGTTTAACGCATTTTTTCAATTCGTTATATTTAACTGTTAAAAGCGGCACAATATAACTCGCATCCGCGACTACCAAGTTCAAGTTGACGCCGTCGCGAGAGTGTTCGCCGCCGTTTTTGTCGGCGGTCAATCAACCATTCACAAAAACGCTTTCTTCGGATTGCCGAAACGAAACCGGGTCATTGCAAAACGACGGCGATGAATTAGTTCGTTCGCTCGCTTGAACAATCGGCTCGGCGAAAGAGAATATTCGCATAAGTGCAGCGCGATCGACGTGCATTTTTCGCATGTCAAGTTCAAGGCGGTCGTTGCATCGCCGCGTGTGTTGCTGTTTGCAGTTCGCGTATGATGACCTCGTTTGTATTAGCGAATGAGCGTTTATGCTGTTTTCGGTATGAAAATTTCTTTGTCTACGAATTTTTGCACTATCTGTGCATCTGAATTGTGCTTTATGCTCGTTTTCTTGTGCGGTTTACCGTTGGAGTTTTTAGCTATTGTCGCTTGGAAATTTCAAGTTTTATTTTTTTTTCAGCGACTTGCAACACGTAAAAACTGTTATTTTCGTATTTTCTAGAGAAATTTAGAACGAGTCTGCAAAATCGTATTATATAGCTTTTGCGCTCGTTTCAACGGTTTTTAACTTCTTGCCAGTAAATATTGTAGTCTGTTTTTAACGGATGTCTGGTTCAGATCGTTTATTTATTTTTTTTTAATTTTCTTCATTTACGTCCGCTGAAAATTCAATAAAATCGGTAACGCGTGAACAAATTCAATATGCATTTAAACGACAATGTGAGCGCTATTAAAAGTTTTATCGCGCTACTAAGTCGAGAAATTTATTTGTCGACCGCTACTAAACAACAAAAAGGTTTGTCGGCGAAAAGTCGTTTCGTTATATGGAAAACGGAAACGGCAAGTGTGTTTCCAGTTTTCCTCCGACCCTTTCATACACAGCGATTCTCAAATGTGTCGAAATTCAAACTATCGATATGTACCAATTGTCAATATACATAAATTTAGTAATCTTTTACATATATATTTTACGCTAAAATCTCAAAGTTATTAAAAAATATCTCCAATTTATATTTTTTATTATCCTCGAACGCTTTTAGAAACTCTAACCGTAACACAATACACACTTAAAAGGGTGGCTTTCGAAATTTTCATCTCGCAGAAAGTTCGTCGAGAGCTTTTCACTCTCGCCATCAGATTTTACGCAGAGAGGTCTATTCGCAACGCTGCGACTTTTTACCCTTCCACCGCTGAAGGATATGATTTTTTTCGTAGCATTTTTGTTGCCGGCGAGGACGTAATTAGGAGTCAGGATGCGTCCGATTCGAATGAGCATTGTGTTCGACGACGACGAGGTCGGCTTCCTGGCTGCGACGATGACCATCATCATTTATATTCAGGAGGGACTGCTGGGGTTCCTCACGCATACTTCCGCTCCAGCTCCGTGGCCCGTGCCGAATTTCCACAATTGTTTGTTCGCTCTCTTCCCCCGGTGAATTATGGATTATTTTATAACAATGAAAAAATTGTGGGATGCTTGCTATTTGCTACCGTGGCATTTTTGTTGTTTTGTTCTTACCGTGAATATAGTTGGTGTAGGACGGAAATTAGTGTACTTAGCATTGTATTCAGGGTCTATCAGTGGCGGCTCGTGAGTAAGTGCAGCCAAACGCGGGAATCTGGTGACAAGTGTCAAACGTCAAGTGAACGATAGCAGCGCCACCTGCAAGATAATCGAAATAAACTGCAGCCCGAAGAGGAAATAAATACGCAAATTCTTAAAGCATGTGAGTGAAAGAAGGATAGAATCTGCAATTGCAGTATGCGTCTCGCTCACTCATATGCTGTAAATATCGTATCTCTTTCATCGTCTCCGGGCTACGGCTGTTTTGCCACAGATCGAGCTCGGCAGCACTGTCGCCTTGAAAGTTAATAGTTCGCCCATCCAATAAATAAAATATATGTATTATTAAATCTATATTTTTGAATTTTAACGGAGGGACCGCAGCCCATTAGGACAAGCCGCCACTAGGTTCTATATAAATTGATAATTAATTGCGTGAAAATTTTTTATCCACGAATGTTCGAAAATAATATTTTCAGATTCGAAGACGTTCTCAATTGGATATCAATTGATTTCTGATTGATTGATTGATTGATTGGTGGTGAAATAAATATCCATCGAAAATCAACTGTCACCGATTTGATTATACACATAACCGGCGAAATATACATACACATCGATTGTACTACGTCAGCCTGCGCTGCTTTACGATATCGCATCATTTTTACGACAAACGCTCCCAATCAAATATTCATGAAGTTGCACGGGTACAAACGCACGGTCTTATTTTATTTTATTTTCGCCGTATTATTATTTTGATTTTCCGTTCCGCCCGAAGTGTTTCCCCATTTTGTTTTATGTGACCACCTTCCAGCTTGCAGAATCCCATGCCGCCCGACAACCATGCCCCGTCCCTTCCTACTAAACCCTACCCGCCACAGTTTTTCGCCCAGGACTGTAAATAATTCTTTTGTGTACTGATGATGATTGTTTTGTCTTAGGCACCGCGGGGGTTGCGGGTAGATGATATACTGAAACAGCAGGAGTTCATGGTGAGTCCACCCCGAAACCGGGGCAAGAAAGTCTTATCATGCACTGACCGGAATGTTTCATATTATTATCATTGATCTATTATATATTTACATGCTACATCTTTATCCTAACACACATAAAAAAAAATGAAGCATGCCTGTATGAGAATGTGGAATGCTGCACAATTGTCCGTTTTTATTTTTTATTCTGTAACCATACACTGTATGTTTCTTGTAATGCCAAATGTGCGATCTTTACTCTTGTACACATCTCCCATGCATCTTGTACACGTTTTTATGAATTCGTGACTAAAAAATATTACTAATTTTGTATTATATGTTTGTTTACTTTCGAATTTGTCTAATAGTTGTGTATGAATAAAATAATGCCCATTTGCACGTTTTTTTCATAGTTATTTATTATGCATAAGCACGATTATATAATGTATTTTTGTACCTATTTGTTACCTAAGTAAATTGGTACGCCGTGACCGTTACGGTTTTTTTCACGTCCTAGCCAATTAAAGTGCTTCATATTCAATTGTTTAGTTTTTAATTGTGTTGATATGGAAAATGAGTGTTTTTCTCGGAGAAAAATAGTCCCTTGTGTCGACTTTCGTAAACTACGTAATACGAAAACTTCCATAAAAAAAGTCTGCGTAATTGGCCCGCCACAATAACGTGACGCCAACGAATTGAACCCGTACAAAAGTAGCGTTAACCCCTCCAGTTAACTTTTTTATGTATTTTTTTTTTATTGATAATAAATTCTTATTTTCACCCCTTTAACCGAGCTTAGATTTTTACTATGATTTTTTCACTATTAGATTCACGTGACAAACTACGAATGCTTATTGTAGCGTTTCGGTTTCTTAGCGCAAGCCTTGACCTTATGTTAATATTATGTTACCAATTTATGAATTCGCATATCTTGGTTACCGTGAAAAAATATACGTATTTCGATAATTCTGTACGAACATATTATACTTCGTTATAGGAGGCCTTGAATTTTATCATTAAATTTTTATTCTTTAATTATACGTTTAATTTCAGGTTTGAGCATTTATAATTAACCAATATTAAAATTGTAAATAATTCTTATCGTAAATAACAACACGGAATATTACTTAACCACTTATATACTAAAAGTCTCTAATGTTTCCCGTATATTTTCTTCGAGTAAATTCATTCATTAAAAATTAAATAACCTCTTCTGTCCGTATAATTTTTTTCATTCATTTTAGCATTGCTTAAGTTTTCCATAGGCGGGCAATAGGTCATCAAACCGCTTTTCGATACCACATCTGTCCACTTTCACCGCTTGAAGGAAGCAAATAACATATTTTATATGGATATTATATTATCGTTTCCTTATAATAAATCTATCAATTTCACATCTGACTAATAAATGTTATAATTAAAAAATATCCATGAATTGCCCGATCATATATTTATTTTTTATGAAATCGATCTTTCTAAAACTAATTTGTGTTTTTTTGTTACAGGTAAGTGAATCTGATGAAACATACGTTTATTTAAATCCAGATTTTTCGAGCAATCTATATGTAAGCATCTTCACTGTATCAAACAATATATAAATTTCATTGATCTTGAAAATATTGGATTTTTTTCGATTTTTCTCAATACAACGTATAATATGATAGATGGAAGGTTTATAAACACGTAAGGTCTTTATATACCGTTTCGTCTCATCTTTCGAAATTTCGAATCGCGTTCCGCTCCTTCAACATAGACAATAGCGTCATTGTTCGATAAATAAACTCGTCGGTATTTCAATAGGTTGTCGAAATTCACGTTTTTCGTTGTTTGCTTCTAACAAATTAACGTGGAAACTTTTTACCGAATTCGATTCTCTGGCTCATATCAAATCTGTCTGATTTCACGTGATAGATGTGCTCAATGCATTATGCGCATCAAATCTCTAGAAAATTATTCATGAAAATACCGATTTCCTCGATTTATATTATTATATTTCGATCGTGATATCTATTCTCATTGTTTGTTATACGTGTTATAAATTTACGTATAATTTGTTTATTATGTGCTAACTTCGTATTCCCGGTTAGTAAATAATGGCGTCAGTCGAACTTCGCAAATTTGCTATAACGTTAATTACTGACTGGCTCATTCGATTCCGATTATCTTATTAGTATCTACCAGATTTACTCTTAATCTTCTCCTAAAATAGATACGAATATCACACTTCTGTAAACTTCCGAAATTAAACCATTCGTATAATATTACAAGTATATTTATGTAACACGATAAAATTCGTTATTCCGATTTTATAACAGTGTATATTCCTATTTCGGTTTTTCCGCACATACGAAGAAACCTTTTCGGCTTTCCGCGTTTCAACCTTTCTCATTATTTTCGGCCCTTAATGATTTAATGTAGTGCTTTCGCGGAGCGTCTTTCCCGTGCGGAATATTTATTTGGCCACGTTTCGTCCGCAGTTATAAATCAAACGTGGAAAACGTGTACACACACTCCGGAGATATTGTTTTATAATGCTCCCTCATAACCCTCGTTCGTGTATGATAAATTATGTACAGAGGACTCTCGATTTATGCGCGTTCGAGTCACTCTATGATGACACACTACGACATTTGAATTCGTATGAAATGTGGAATCAGGAATAAAATCAAACAATGAGTATATTGTATAAAATTTTGTGAAATTCCTCAAATGTCGATGATGCGGATGTGTCTACATTAGTTATCTATTTTGAAATTGGAATGATTCAATATTTCAGGTGGATCGTGCTCAGGTTGTTTTTCACGTCAAAGTCGTCTTCCTACTAGCGCTGTCTTAAATATTAACGACGAATATAAATTCAAATTTTATACGTTGCGATGCATTTTCTCGACGTTGCACTTTCCTATGCGCTCATGCAGGGGGGAGAGGTCTAAGAATAGAATGCAGTATCCACCGATCACCACGGCTCGGAATGGAGCCAATCGAAGCTCACAATACGACATTCGCACAATGCCAAATCGCAAATATCCACGAGCCAAATATAATGTGTCTCTATAACACGATATTCGTACACGATATTTTGTCTTCTTTTTGATCTCGTTGATGGACACTGGAAAAACTTTTCTGTTAGTCAAATGTCTATTTATCA
>JAOXNN020000013.1:1303951-1318468 GCA_028571205.2 Hydropsyche betteni
ACGATATTTTGTCTTCTTTTTGATCTCGTTGATGGACACTGGAAAAACTTTTCTGTTAGTCAAATGTCTATTTATCAATCATTACAATAAGATATTTTCTCGATATTAAATTTTATATATTCTTTCATTTTATCCTCGTACGTCGTATAATTTATTTTTCGGATTTTAATATTATATTATAGATGAAAAGGTGTCTTCCGATTTCGCGTTTTGCTCAAAAGAGACGCTCTCATTTCGTTTAATAACGTACTCTTTTTTGATACGTTATACCTTCGCGAATATTTTCCCATTCGCGTGTGCCGAAGAACGGAATCCTGATTTGAAAAATTGCGTTTCCGATTTAATTAAAATTTAATTCGAAAAGGCCGAAAACGGCGAGAAACGACAGCGCTTTGCGAGCTCGTTAATTCGATGAATATTTATATACAATTTTTCGGGAGCAAACAAAATCGGCCATTCCATAATCGGATTTGTGTCGCGCGGACCGCGGGAATCGGCGCTTGTCAAAATTTATCGTTTTGACGGGACACAATCCCGAACAGAGATTTGTTGAATATTCATCGTCGGTCTCTGCCATCATCCTTCGGTTCGAAGTATTTAACTTTGTTCCAATAATGCCTCGAAATGGAAATTGGCCATGCGATAATTGCGTTTCGAAAGGCTCGCACGATCCTTCTATTATTTTTTCGCTCTTGTACTTTCGATGTTAATTCTTGATCGTTTTCTTCGAAAATTCGTAGCTGTAATTAAAACGAGATGTTCGCCGAACATCGCGCTCTGCGATGAGTTTCAGAAGTGTTTTGTACGATTTGAAATTTCGACGCGTTTACTTCTTGTTCGAATTGCTTTCGGAACTCTCGTTACCGCAGTGCAGTTTTCATAAACGTTAATTGTTATTGTGGGTTTGAACAAGATACTTTTTACTGTTATGGCGCCGGTCTTACTTGGACCTTATTTTGATATTGTTCTTATATTTTTTTGCGTAGAAATTTTTATTTGCTGCTGGATGTTCCGCTCGACGCGTATAAAATGCTAATGCCTTCCACGTACACGTATTCTCGTATAAATATACGATATTTTTCTTCTCAGGGGTTGTTCTTTTATTTTATGTTGTTTTATTTTTTTCGCGCATATGTCAGTCCCGTTTTTCTTCAGATATTTTCGCACATCTGACGCTCGTTGCTGGAACGTAATAATATACGAGAAGAAAATCGAATAAAGAAAATCTAGTTAGCCGGCTGCTAAATTGCGTTATAATTATTAATCATGTGCGATTTCCATTTGTTGATTAGCTGGTTTGCGAAGCAATCTCGTTAGTTTATTTTCCACCTGTGGTTGCTTTTAATACTTTCATGATATTCGTGAACGTACTTTACCCGAATGCTGCATAATGAACTCTATGTATACGAAGAACATTTTGCGTACCATAGACGATTGAAAATCTTTTGTGAGTTGAAGAGAATTTCCAATAAATTTCTTTTCTGAAAAAGCTCTCATGTCGGCTCTTATAAAATTTATATTAGCAAAAAAAATCCAGAGGCTGCAAAAAAAAAAATCAATTTGATTGAAAACGTTGCTTTCGCAACGTATTCTTGCAACTCGTACGTTTATTTTATCTACAGTTTGACGTCTTTATTAATGGTTAACCATATTTCTTATCGTTATTGCCATTTCCTTCTACAGAACAGTTATAATTACTATTAAATCGAGATTAAATCTCGCGAAAATTGCTCTTTTAAGTGTTGTATCACACAACAACAGTTTCGACCCAGTTTTTGTCCCCGGGCAAAAAGGACTAAGTTTATTTTGTGACAAAATTGACTTTTTGCTTTGGTCCTCCGGCGACAGCGGTTGCTGTCCTATAACAATATGAGTCCTCGTCTACGTTGATGGGCACACTTTCATATTACAAGTTATCTTATAAAAAAAAGTTGTTAACTTCGCCGTGGCTCTTACACCCTTAAATTTTTTATGATCTTTGGCATCGATTAGAATTAAACTCCTTTAATTAAAACCACACTTTTATATCAAAGTAAAAGTATATTAAAAGCTCTTAAATATTACATATATATAGATTTATTTATTGCGCAGTTCGTTTTATTTTTACGCCACAAAATCCAATTTCGATCCTTTTTTATACATTAATTTTTCATTTCGCACTGTCTCGTTCCATATATACTCTCTCAAAAAATCTCATTGTTACGTTCTCGCTTTTCGATGCTCCTCTCTCTCTCAAAATTCAATATTCGCGATTCGATTAAACGTCAAAATACGACGACACAAAAAAAAATAGAATAAAACGCACGAGTTGCGTGACTGGGGTTTATTAAAATTTTACATGCGTAAAAACACATGCGAAATGGATGAGCGGATCTCTTTCTCTGGAAAATATAGCAGTGATAGGACCATTGTTTCGTTAATTATTGTCGTTTTCGACGTGTGATCCAGGGATTTGCAAACTGTGGTTCATTATTGGATGTCGTAATTCGATTTCGGATAATCGTAAAACATTCTATACGAAATAGAGCTATCAAAGCATATAGTGAAACGTTGGCGGATTTTGAATTCGTGACCCTTTTCGGATCATCAATTTCGGCACGTTTATTGATTAATTTTTAATAAATCTTTCATAGCATTTTGTTTCGAAAATGTATTATTCCCCGTCGTATTATTTAATTATATAACAAACGGAGTCTCATTAAAACTGCACAAATCTTATTAAGTTTCCGTAATGACGTTTGCGTTATATCCGAACCGAGTCGTGTTGGCTTTTAATGAAATAATTCAATTCAATTCAATTCTTCATAGCATGAAGTGAGGTGAAATATTCACTTATAATTGTATCTTTAGAATTGCAGATGCGATTCGCTCATCGTGCATATTACCGTTATGTTTGAAATCTGAGTGATTTCGTTTAAGAATTTTGTCGAGTCCGCTACACAAATTATATAACTTAAACGAATGTAAAACAATTATGCGCATTGTGAATGCAATAACTTTCTAGATTTGATACACGATGGCATAAAAAAGCATGTTCCGTACGAATCGTTGCCTTTCTCGCTTTCAATCATAGCTGTATCGGATGATTTCTTTCGAGTTTCGGACGAAAATTTTTAATTGTCCCTTATGCGTGTTTCACGATGCGTACAGTCGTTCTTACAACCAGTACGAATTAAAACAAAACGTATGTTCTAGGTTTCGGACTTGCTAACGAGCGTTAACCGCGCTGCAATTAAAAAACAATTTACGGTTATATTCTGCTATAGTGTCGGTCGAATAATGCCCATTGCGCACAACAAACTAAAAAACATTCTTCCTCAAAGTGCCATACACATTAAAAAAAAATCGCTCGGAAAATATTATTTTGTTCGGTTCGTTCATACTAGAACCTTAACACTTGGCCTTCCGTGCGCAATCTGATTTAAATATTAAAAAAAAACGCACGCCATTGTGCGTCATGCGATCGCATTGAATACACATTCAACTTTATTGGATCTTTTCACTATATTTCACTAAATTTTTGTTTACACTTAAAAATCTTATAAAATTTTTCTTTCCGCCACGAATCGATCCATCCAACAGAATATATCTAACCACCAATCGGTGTCTATCCGTTAGCGAGACCTCAGATCGGATTTCATTCGGGTCGAGGTCGCAGCGGTGTGCATAATCGAATCCCATTTCTCATTGTACCGGAGAATCGGAACGCGTTTTATACATGTAAAGCCGGAGCTCCATTTACTGACGTTTCCGCTTCGACCTCCATATCGATGCGGCGGCCTGTCTCGCCGGTGTATCGGCCCCGTCGGATCTGAAGCCTCTAATTTGTCCGCCGCGGACGTTAAAACGGCCAATGTGGGGGGCTGGGGGTGGGTCTGCAGTCGCAGAAACGGGGGATGTCCGTTTTGATTTGATGGTCGATTGTAGTGTAGTGTTCGCGAAGTTTGTATTGTCGAGTTGGGTGTTCCGTTGTAAATCTCGTTCGAGTGTTGCGAAGGGAGTTGAGATTTATTTGAGGATGGTTTCGTTGAAATAAATCTTGTATTTTCTTATATAGAATATTCGGAAATTGTTCGTTTTTTATATATTGTATATTAGCGGATAGTACTCGGCGTTGCTCGGGACTTAAAATTGGAATCAAATTGTTTTTTTTTTTATTTTAATTCATTAAAACAAAAGCATAGACCAGGCCGCGTATTGTCACAACCATACCGCTTACATACAGGCCGCTTTTTATAATGGGGGGGAATATTTTTTTGCAGACCGTTCCGTTTTAGATTCTGGAAAATATGTTCACCCTATTTTAATGATACAAAATCCTTCTTGACAAAAAGATTCATATAGATGCCAATTTTCATAGCCATCGGTCGAATGGTGTTGGAGTAAAACGCCGTCCAAAACAAAAAAAAAACAATCATTTTTATATATATAGATAGACAATATAAAATTAAATCGTTGAAAGGATTATTCGATGTTGCAGGAAATCGTTTTATTCGACGATGCTAAACAGTTGACCGTCTGCGTATGTCCGACATTCAGCCATTCGAATTTTTGTCATCAATATTTATATAATTCGTGACTAATCCTAAACGAGTCGTAGATTAGCATTTTTGCACATTTAATTGGTGCAGTGACGTTCCCGGGTGTATAATATTACGTTTCACGGACAATCGGAAAACACCACAGCGTAATTAAATACGTTCGTTACGTTTTGCGGTACGACACAGAAATAAGGTTTAATTGTGCGTCGCATTTGCCCATTTTAACGCACCGATAGACGCTCAAACAGTGTGTGCATTCGCGTGTGTGTATGTCACGCAGATTTAACCCTTTGCGCGCCGTCGAACGGTCATAATACGCAAATTGCGCTCGATTTTTTTCAGCCCTCTTTTGAGCGCCGAAGCGTGTCTTTTATAAAGCGAATTGTGCTTTGATTGTGAAAAATTCGGGGGTTAAACTTTATGATCATTCGCTGTGTTGTGTGAAAAATTTTGAATGCATTTATGTCACGTGGAATGAGATGTCTCATCAGTATGAAAATGGCGTCGCTGCAATTGTTGAATAATGAATTCTTCATTGTGCATACAAAATTTTGGCAACATTTAAAAATGAGTCGACACATTTGACTAATCTGCATTCAACTGCAGCTAGAATTTTCGATAGTCGAACCCGAATGATGTTTTCATCATTAAACATTAGCTTTTTCCTCTCTCTTCGATTTAACCGTTTTAAATTTCGAATAACTAACTGGATCGTTTCCAACATCTCATTTAATCACCTCTCATAAATTCAAAAATACTTTCAATTTTTTCGCACGCTTTTTCCTAACATTTAAAACCAGTCGAATTTTAGCGACTCTCATATGAATCATCGTGTTTGATACGAAACTAATTCGAATTTGTCACCGAATCAATTCTTCGCGATCCGATCGTCCACCGGACATCGCCGCGTACAATTCGGCATATAAATCTCGCCGGTTAACCCTTTTGATGACGTCTTTTTGCATGGAGGCGTCGCCGTCTCGTGCCGGCGCTCATCGTCACGCATACCCCGCGACCGTCATCGTCAAATGTTCGCTTTCATGTCGGATAACTTTCTACTGGTCGGACGTGTGTATGTGTTTTGCACGTGCTCGCTTTCGATTCGCACTTTTGACCCTTATTTCGCCTAGGATGCGAGTTTCCAATGTCAATATTATGGGTGTTCGTTGTGCGGGGTTCGTTCGTTTCGTTCGATCGTGTACAGTTTGGAATATAATTAAAAAGTAGTCCAAGAATTCGAATCGGGTTTGTATTGTAGTCAGGTACTGTGCTTTTTCTTTTACGTTTGAGCAGGTTATTTGCCTTGAACTTTATTGAGTGACTTTCGATTATCTTAGTTAACCGAAAGTGAATGATCTTTAATGATGTTTTTTTTCAATCGAAAGTAAAGTTGTTTCGAATGATTTATTGATCGAGTTTAATGACTTTTAATAGATTCATTTGTATTATTCAAGAACCTAATATTTTATATAATATTACACATGAAAAAATACACTAATTTTTTCCACCGGATTTAAAGAAGACGACTTTAGTATCATTAGTGTCGTAACAATTTTTTGTATAAATCATCCTTATTTTCGACTCGAAATTAAACTACCATCAAAAAACTATAAAAATAATCTAAATATAAAAAGCGTCGACAAAATCTAATATATTGACTAGCAACAAAAGGTCTCACACGGAACAACTTAACGATGCATTGACATACGAATTATGTATATGGTTTTTATTTGATCGTAATAGCAATTTTATCGACGTTTAATGCTTTGCAAATTGTAAACGACGCGAAAACACTTCGCTGATACTAAAAGTCATCGGGAATGCGCTTTTCCACCGAATCAACAACAAACACTTCATCATAATCTCGGTTCGGTCGTATAACTGTCGAGGCGGCGTCGTAGAGCGATACGTAACCGTATAATTCATAAAAATGAATTTATGTCACTTGTACACACGGTCAACAGTGGATGATTGCATGTGATGTTAACTCGCTCCGTTTCCGTTTTGTTACAACTAATTTCGCCCTCGTTGTTGTTGTTGTTGTTTTTTTTATATGTTGAGTTCTTCAAGAGCGCAACGTACGCTTTTTTATGCACGTTAGCGAATCAGCGTTCTTATTATAATGCGGATGGTAAAAAGTTTTGCGAAAGTGGAGCATTAAAATTGTCAATTTTCAGCGGTGTGGTTGTTTTATTGCGAAAACTCCATTTATTTTACGTACGTTTTATTATAATATTACCGTAAAAATTATTTTCGTGTGCGCAATTTCGTGTAACATCACTTTATTGTTTCACCTGTATGGCAATTTTGCGCATATTGGATTTTTTTCTATCAGTAGTTAAAACACATCGTCTAATATTCACATATGGTCCCTTATACGTTCGTGTATACACGATTTGAATTTTTGTATAAATTACATTGTAACAATGTTTATATTCAAGTAAAATCAATATAACTCATACAAAATCTATTTCTGTTTGTTTTATGGATATTTTTATTAACAGATTATTGAAAGTTTTGTTTGAGATAGCCATAAAGTTAATATTTGACGAAATTACTCTGCAATATTTATGCGAAGGCTAGTAAGATATAACGAAAATATTGATACCACTTTTCGTAGAAAACATCAATATATCATAAAATAATTTCGTTCCGGAAAAACAAATTTGCCGTTTACATTTTTTAGCGCATCAATTTGTATGACATGTGACATTCCGCCGTGAAAAAGCATAAATATTTCTCAACAACGTTACTCGTGTGCGTCCGTTTCTATTTCGATGTGAGTCGGTCGTTGGTTAATTTTTATATATGCGTTATTTTTTTGAATTTTTCCATCCCGCGTTGCGTGTGACGCGAATCATTATAATTTACTATGCTACATTACACGGTCGAATCGTCCCATTTTTTTCTTAATGTACGTCAATTCACTTTTCCCTTTGATTCGCCGGGAACGTTAATCCGTTTGTATTTTGCGGAGTGGACGTTTCACACCCCCCACGTCAAGGCGAATACAAAATACGATTCTAATTGATGCCGCCGTTAATGTATAAATATAAATTCCAGCTCATTTTATTTCACACCTTGAAATTATTGGATTTTATTTATGCGAAGCGGGCTAGTTTTATATTCGACGCTAGTTTTTAATAAATTTATTTTATTACTTCCTTTCGGCGGGCGCTTTCCGCCGCGAAAATATCATAAGCGCGCGACTCCGCATGAAAAATTCATGAAAATGTTCGCGAAAGTGCCTAGGATAATTCTCGATTTTGAAAGCCTCTTCGGAACGGGTGAAAATTTTCAAAAGCTCAACTCCTCCGGCTAAAACCGAGCTTGTTATAACACTGTGTATAAATAAATATACACGACGAGACACCGGTAAATATTATGCAAATACTTTCGCAAGATGTGCACACATTTTATTACTCGTTCACTCACTATTGTCAACGCGAAAACACAATGGACTGGGAAGAAAGGTCGCCGACTCCATTAGCATAATGAAATATATTTCGGCTTATTAACGTTGAGCTTTCTTTCATTTTTTTCGGTGCGAATTTCGTTGTATTTTTTTTCAGTAGGAAAAGCGCACGAAAATCTATACCCGAAAGACTTTAATTCATTTTTAATTACTTCAGTCGCCGGCCGGTCTGAAACATTCGTACGATTTATATTTTTTAATCAAGTTTCGCTAACTTTTATTCATCATAAGCTGGTCTTTCTTTGACGGGCGTATTAAACCTACCCCGTTATAAAATTAATAATTCGCAAAGTCGGGTATGCTGAACGTTAATTTGCATCGGTGCGATTGAACTCACTACGAATAGATTTGTTTGTTCAAGGCGTATAAAAAATGTAAAGGATAATTTTTATTGATTTTGGAAAAAACGTGTATCGCATGTATCTTGATCGAAAATAGAATTTGTTGTTTGTGCAGTGGAATTCAATAAAGCCATCGATGTCTGGAAAACATCAAGAGTTTCAGTATTCGTCTCGCATAAAAAAATCTGTCAAGTTCGCAGAGCGATGTTTCCATTTCACACACAAACATAAATATGTGAAAATAAAATCGTATAAATTTTCTGACTGTTTACTATTTAGCGTAATAAATTAAATTTTACGCGATTCTTCACGCCGATCCCGTCCAAGAATACGATGACCGAGCGCACCAAATTTTTATGAATGCGAATTTTCCGAATTATATTTGAAAAAATATACAGTGAAATCCTTGCGTCGATTAATATTCAAATCTTGCGGATATTAAATAAAATATCTTAAACTTTTTCCATGTCTGAAAGTGAATCACAATTATACGCCTGTCTTACTGAATCGTGGAACCGAGATGAAAAAGTAATAATAAAGTACGACGAGAACTGGATTTAGAAGGGCTTCCGAAGCCGGCTCTCTCTTAATGCGCCAAAAATATGAGATTTTCCTTTTATTTTCAGCATTTTTTTCTGTCTTGGGGAAAAAACGGCGTGAAAAGGGGAATTTTTTCACGGTTAAGCTTCACAATTTTGTTACGGGTTGCTGTCACAATATCAAGTGAAAACCGTGTCGAGCTTTTCCCAGATGGTAGATAACGGAATCGATATATTTAAGAAGGGAAAGCGTCGTTGCATTTGTTTTCGGGTGGCAGGAAAATCCTGATATCGTCAGGAAAAACAATTTCCCAGCATTGCGTCATTAACGCCTATTTTTCAGCGTCGAGGAAATCACCCACTTGTAAAAAAATATATTATTGTATATCGATGTTGTGTTTTATTATTTCGTTTTGTTCAACGATTTCACACAATTCGAATCTTTAAATAATATTTTCACCATTGAAATATATATAAATATCAATCGTAATTCTTTTTTTCATTGAAACATATTTTATTGAAAGTGGGACGAAATCATTTTTTATATTGTGTCGATTCATTCCATAAAAGTTTCATAAAAATAAATCAAACGATTCTCTATATATTTTTATTGCTCCGCCAGATGGATACCTTCAAATAAAAGTAAGCTGACTGTCTCGTTTATATTTTTCGTTCCTCTGGTACCTTTGCGAATTTCATTCTAAATTTGAAGTAGCGCGTCTCACGTTTTATTTCCCAGAATCAGTCCTTTCTTTTTTTTTGAGAACTGTCGCTCGCCGCGAATTTATTATGATCTCTCCACACGTATTCCTATACGTTTCGCAAATATAAACATTGCACATTCCTGTATGATCGTTGCAAATATAGCGAGCGTCATTTTTTAAGTCGCATGCAGCAAATCCCGAATAATAACTCTTCGTGTCGAAGCTCATGTTGAAAGTAATATATGTACAACCACTGGGTGTAGTCGCACGATGCCAATCTTTGAAGTATTATATTGGTATTATTTTACGTCATATATTTTTGATTAAAATCAGAGTTCAACTGGCTTGTCTACATTTTTTTTTCTTCAAACTTGTTAATTTAAATCGAAAAAATTTCGTCGCGTCGAGCAAATGAAATTCCCATGACTCATGTCCGATTTATATCTATTTGTTGATCATCAGGACTACGCCCGTCGCATGATCCTGAGGGTCTGTCTGCATGCGGTTGTCTCTATTTCAGAGTTCAGACGCATCCGGTCTGAATGTTGACACATGTGTCTGCATTTATTATTGTATCCAGGTTTATTTTTACGACCGCAATAATGTGAGAACCCGCTCCACACATGTTGCACTTTTCTCCCCATGTCAGTCCTACCTCACTCGACATTTTTTCGATTTCGTACAATATTTCAGTAAATCCTTCTATTGTACGACAATTAAATTCAAATAAACATAGATATGATGTTTTTTTGGTCCCAAGTATATATAATATAAGAGATTTGATAGAAAAATATATCGCGAGTACATAAAAGATGACTCAATTTGTACAGAAACGAAGACACTTTTTTCTCAGCCGAACGCAGAAAAAACGTCGTAGCGATCGATTATTTTTTTTCGGCCATGTGATGCGAATCATTCTTGTCATTGGCAATGTTGCGAGCAACACACCAGAAACAAAGCACTCGCTGCCAAAACACGTCCACGATGACATATACCAGAAAATAACGTGTCAAACAGAGATTCCTATGCAGATGCCACTTTTATTTTATTACGAATAGTTAACTGACACTCTGAATCCGGGCAACTGTATCCAAACAGTGACTCTTTCGAAAGGGGTCGCGCGAGCCTTGACCCATCGGTTCCAATCAAGTTAATTGTCTGCGATGCTGGTCCCGTGACTGTTGAACAAACATTACACCGATATCAAAGGAGAGCTTTATTAGTTTCTGGGCAAACGCGTCTCGTATCGGGTTTTAATGAGCGTCGCGAGTTGATATAATGTATCGTAACGGCTCGGCGTTTGTCCAATTCGATTGCGTTATTTCACTGAATCGAACCGTTCATTGAGATTAGCATCAATCTTGATAAAATCTTATTAGATTACGCTAAATTCAATAACTTCATAATCGATTAATTTAACGGGGCGAATTTCCTTTTTGTATATTCTGAGGTCGATTATCTTCACCTTGAAAACACTCTCAGCGAGCTTTTCAAGCCAAACTTCGTCTTAATTTCGAACGTGAACAACATATTTTTTTTAATTGCACATATTTCGCATACGCCGCGGAAATTCTTGGACCAGCACTCGGAACGGAACCATCACACGTCTGTTTATCGCACTATCAGTCGTCGGCCATCTTCTCGTTATTTATTGGTGGCAAGGTCGACGCGTCTAGCGCTTTCGCAGCCGCGCTACATATTTTTCCGCTTCATTGTTAGCCGGCCACGTTTTCTTTATATTTCGACGGCTCTTTGTTGACGATGGGTGTTTTGTCGGTGGCCGACGCCGGCGTCGCGACGCCCATCGCGCCTATTTATAAAAGTGGACACCACGCGTGCGTTTGTACAGAAATAGAGGACGCACACACCATACCGGGCATACGTGAGCATCGTCGTCACCTGCCACGTACGAATTTGTGCTCTTAGGGTTCTCGTGTGTGATCAGTGATTCTCCATTCGTGTGCGGAGGATCTTCGTTGCTCGAAAAATTGGGCAAAATATTTTGATTCGATTAGATCTTTTAATAAAAGTTTTTTTTTTAATAGAAAGATTTTATAAGGCGTTGTGATTTTGAAGACGGTTGGATCTACTCGTACGCCATCTGTTGGTTGTTTTTTTTAATTGATAATTGAACAATACAAAGATTATCTTATTGTTAGAATAATCACATAGCCGTCATCCGGTCTTGTAATGTGTTCATGGCTCTATTTTTATATTAATTAATTTTTTTAATTTAAAATATCTGGGATTTTCGAAATCCCTTTGTTCCTTCGTTTAAATCTGTCTTGGCGCGTCGTACCTTCGCCTTTTGTCTTCTCAAATCACAAAGGAGCAAACGGTAGTCGCTCCTTCGTTTTATTTTTTTGTCATATTATGTATGTCCTAAAAATAGCTTGAAAAATCGATTTATTCTCGGTGAAAATCGTCTAAAATTTTTATTGCATTTTTATTCGAGGGTCGCTCTAAATTATTTTAATTGGCTATTCAGGATAATTTACGTTCCGTTAAATGTTCTGTTCGTCATGTTATCATTTTCATATATTCGTTCAATTTATTTTACGTAATATTTTTCATTTTATAATCGAAATATAATGTAATTCTAATTTTCGTTTTTCTTTTTGTTTCAGGTGAGTGAATCGGCAGTTTGCGTAAACAACTAAACAATGAGTATAATCTGTATTGAACTTATCCTAAAACCCTATTCGAAATTGTGTTTCGCGCAGAAACTATCAAAATGATTTGAATATAATAAAAACTTTCCAAATTCATTTATAATTCAACCTCATATACTCGCGCGTTCGCCGCAAAGTTTGAGTGAGTCTCGTCCTTTGTTCAATGTACGTATTAGTAAACTTTTCGGCATCGGTTATCCTAATTTGATTTTGAATTTTACGTGCGCTCAAAACTTTAAAATATTCACGATTTACTTAATAGAATTTAAGTATGTATGAACTCAAAAAGCTTTTTAGTTCGCCGGCCATTGATATTTTTAAAACTCATATTTTAATCTGCGCCGCGCGAAACTTTCATATCGACCAATTTCGCACTAACTCAACGGGCCAAGCGAAAGTTCAATTTAATTATAATAAATTTCATTCTGACGTTTTGATACAAACGTGACCGCCATTATCATACATTTTGAATATGGCGCGATCACATGCTTCCGAAATAGGACACTCAAATTCGCCGACAATTACTTCGACATTACAACCTTTCGGCTCGCACGGGATACCTGCGTACGTTATTACACCAATAAACCTCCACTTTTATCGCGCGTGCATAATCACGAGAACTCCCTTTTATACGTATCCCTCTACTGGAGGGTGAAATCGCCATATTTATTATTGCGGTAACCGAGTTCGATTATTCCGAACTCCGAGTTATTGCAAATCTATAATTCCGATCGGAAAATCTCGCCGCGATAAATTGTTCCGCGGGCTCGGTTCGAATTGGTGAAAAATTAATAAACGTTATAGCGGTTTTAATAATTTACCCTAATCTCGACGTACTGGGAAAGCCCTAAAGCCCGTCGTCCCTTAATGACGCGCGTCTGCGAACGATCGCCATCTAATCCCGCACTGCGAAAAGCTTCGGCGGAATCCTGCAGAATTTCCTATAATTTATTTGGGAATTTCGCGAATTTTAAATTAAATCTGTGTATATATATATATACGTGTAGATTTTTTAATTTCGTGCCGTTTTCGGCGATTTATTCAACAAGGGCTCGCTCTCTGGGGGATAGTGAGACGAGTTCGAATTCTGGGGCGCTCCACCTCATTTATCTCTGGACACGAGCTACTAAATCATACCGTATTTATGTTGCTTCTTTTGTCGATATATTTCTGGATTATACGGCGCTAACAGGATCGGAGCGAAAGCATCCTTTTCTCGGAACGTCTGCAGTCTATTTATCAATTTCACTTATAAAATTTCGTGTTTTGAGTTATGTGATGGTGCTCGGTTTTAGAAAATTTCTAGCGGATGTTGTGTGTGATAACCGAGTAATTTTGTAGTAGTTAATTTTAATTAGAAGCCATATGTTCCAAGTTAATTCGGATCTATTGCATAAAAGCGTGTATTGTTAATTAGTTGTGTGTAAATGAGCAATTTTCATTTAATACGCCACGATATATAAATGAGATCATCAAAAACGCTCGACGCCGTATCGCATTAAACTTAATTAGGACAATGGCGTGTGTTTTCAATATAAAAATCATTTGCGGCCGTTATTAACGTGCGAAAACGAAATGTCACCAGATATGATGAAATTTTTGTCGATGAACATTATGAAAAGAAGCATCAACTGTTCGCGCTCGATTCATACGATTTTCCTTTTACTCACGGATTCGAAAATAGAATTTTCGTATTTTATTCTCATTCTGAATCGGACACGCCTCGCATTCAAACCTGATCGTTATCGCTAACCCTAGCCGCAATTTTGATTCACTGACTCGACAAAACTGCGAGATTCAGGTCGTGAAACCTCTAAATAAGTCCGAATTTCTTCACGGTGTAAGAAAAAAATGGAATGTCTTCGGAAATACATTTAACGTGGTATATAATATAATGTGTTCCACCGTCTGGTTACGTGCGAAAGATTTAACGCTCTCGCAGACCGAAGAAACATTTTCTTTTTCACGTTCATGATAATTCGAGCGATTTGTCTCTTTCCCAATGATCTTTCGGCCGTCTAATCTTTCGATAATGTTTTGTCATTGTTCTACGAGATTTACGACGGTGTTTATACAGGCGTAAAAAATGATCACTAATTTATTTGCGTCCAGGCGCTTAAATGATTTACGATATTCATAGTCGGCGAAAAGACTTTGACCCGAGTCCAGATGAATAATCAAGCGTCAGGATCGATCGATCGTTTTATGGTATTTTGGATATGAAGATAAATTGCTCCATTCTCAT
>JAOXNN020000013.1:1318568-1339664 GCA_028571205.2 Hydropsyche betteni
GATGAATAATCAAGCGTCAGGATCGATCGATCGTTTTATGGTATTTTGGATATGAAGATAAATTGCTCCATTCTCATGTCCATTATGTATTTTTTGCACAATGCAGATACTTTTTAATTAAAAACAACATTGATTCTTTTGATACTCGTGCCCGCGTAATTATGACCGTTTTTTTTCATGATCTTATATAACAGACAATAAACAAAATTATATTTTTCCTGCCGTCTCAGCAGGATCTGAATTAACGTGTACGTTTTTTTTTTATACGGGCGTCAAAGCGCATTATGGTCAATTCATGACTTGCACAACGCCACGTCCAACATTTTCTGAAGAGTCATCCCGGTCGAGTTTTGTTCGGAAATTTGTCCAATTTTGCGTTACCGCGATACTGTCAATTTTTCTCACGGACATTTTCGCGTTTTATATTTCGTATCGTGTATACATATTTTTTATTTTCGTTTTTTATTTTCCCCCTCTGGCCTCGCTAATGTCCGCAGGACAATCCCGTATCCCGTTTCACATGTCCAACTACATCAGATATGACGTTACCGTTTCGTTGCCGGAGTGGCGCATTCCCTCGCATCCAGTGTAGTCGGTCGGCCACTAAATGGACCAATTGTCGTCAATTAGCGAACGCCATAAAACCGACTGTGCCCTCGACTTACACGTTGATCAGGCGCCGTCAACATTTTTCGATGCGTGTTCGTTTTAAATGGTTCGGGTGCGTGTTTTCGAGAGACGTATAATTATGATTTCTCGAAAATTGTGTAATTGTGCGAAAAAGTAGCGCTGCCCGATTTATGTTGTAGTTGGCTTTTTTACATAACGCAAACATGAATCTTCGGAATGTTTTTCGATTGTCGATAATGTGATTTTATTTACCTTTTAAATGAAAAAGTGTATTCGAAACACTGATTAATAGCCGCTAATATAATTTAGTGTTATCTTCTTTTTATTCGCGTAACGATAAATTAATTTCGATAAGTCGTAATTCATCATTTGCACAGAGCGTTCCATAAATAAGACTGGACTGGCGCTTCTCAATACTCTAAGCATTACTGAACGATATTATTCCACTTGCCTAGTGCAGAATTAACGAACACGCAAAGTCCGTACACGTGTACGCTCTACTCCGTAGAAGTGAAAATTTTGAATTTTCCGCAATTTTCTCGTTATTTATAAATACTCGAGAATATTATGGAGGATCGTTCGCGCGCGTGGGAGGCTTATCTGTGAAATCTTATAAGTACATGGCACGCGCTGAAAACATCCATCGCTTCGACTGAAATCAATCTCCCTCGTCTAATCCCCGAAACGCTCTCGCATTCCGTAATTCGGGATCAATACGCTATTAGAAATTACGAATTATTGATAAAGCGGATTTCGAAACGGTTACTCATCCGCGTCGCTCGAGGAGGAACATTGTCGTCAACGACGAGAGCCAATATAAATAATTTCCTTTACTATTTGAAAAATGTGCGTCACTTTGTCTCGCTTATTAAACGCAATACAATTTTTAACTCGGTCCACTTGGTCGAAATGCGAATTTCCTTTCGCATGTCGGATCAAATGCTGGAAATAATTCTTCGGCAAATAAGCATACGCTCTTAACGGAAATATTCGATATCAAATAAAACACAGAATCGATAGTTCTCAAAATAACCACCATATGTTGATTTTCCATTGTGATTCATGAATCTTACACAACTACTCGAACAAACATTTTCTCATACGAAAACCCCGATTGCTGAAAGCTACCTTTCATCCGGTTTTAAAAACGTTTTAGTCCGACCTGAAATAAAAAAGCGAAAAATTTTTTCCACCCTGCTTTCGAATTTTCGCCTTTTACACCGCACACTCACGCTGACCGTCAATTCGACCCTCGATATCGGGTTGACCCAGTTTTTTCGAACCCCATTCTCCCTCATCGCGGTACATCCATCCTCCTCCCGGTACATCCATCTCTGCGCCGACGGAGGCTTCGTTTTATTATTCCCGACACGACTCTCAACACCCGGCCTAAAATTGCGTTGTTACCTACGACGAGTTCATATTTTACGCGTAATTGCACCGGCTTGCTTACGTTGCGACGCATTACGGTGCCGGCTCTTGTTTCTCTTTGTGTTCGCTAATTCGACGTAATTTTTACTGTTGCGCAAATTCGAGAGTATTCGGATATGAGGTTTGCCGTTTCCGTCGGGGAAAAGTTGAGCTTTTGTAGGGGGATATCTTTTGAGTGTTGCGCAATCTGGTATTAATATTATAGGTAACGTACCATGTATGACAGACGTTGTGTAACTTCGCTTTCGTAACTATTTCTGCCGTATAGATTTATTTGTAGTTTTTATTGAATCTCTCGAGATGATTTTGTCTCTCGAGTAGAATAAAAAACGTAAACATATTTTCTTTTGTGTATCTGAATATAATAGAATTTGAAGTAGAGTATGTCCTTCTTATATCATCGTACGTTCAACTAGCCGAAATCCTGTGGAGAAAAATTGCAAATTCGAATTTTTTTCGGCAACCCTTTGTCATTTGCTTGTATTTCACAAGGGACACGTCCCACTATAAGAAGGTTTTTGTTCTTTTTTTTTTCACCATATTGAAAAACCTTCCATGCATATTTTATATTACACAATACTGATCCAACGTGGGTGCTTCTACAGTTTTTGTTCGAAAACATTGAATGTTTGTTGGAATTTAACTTGCGCAATATTTTTTTTTTTAATATTTTTCGAATATATTCGATCATGGAATATATTTATCGGAATTCTATTATATAAATTACTTTTCCGCCGAAAATATTATATCTACTTTTGAAAGTAATGACCGTTTTTCTTTTGTACGTCCGTATAAATTCCGAACGAATAGTTTATTGACACTCCGAAGATGTTTGTTCCAGAAAAACATTTCATTTCGAATAGCGCTTATTTATTTGTATTGTATCTTATATTTCGAAACTATGTCAGATTGCATTCATTTCTAAATTGAAAAACTTCTTCTATTTCTTTTGTACGCCGAAATATGATCAATCATCAAACGGGCTTATATTAGCAATCGACTTCATTGAAAACACTGTACTATCAACATAACACTCGAATGCGTCACGTTAAATTTTATAATTAACGTGGCCATCGAGCTGCTTCCAATTTATTTTAATTATAAAACATAATTTTCATTTCAAGGGTTACCGTCCTCGTTCCTCTCGCAGCAAAATGTTAAACTAATATTGCGGCCGCGTTTTAATTGACCCGTCCCCGTGCTATTGGAAAATTCGAATTTTCCAGACGAGCTGCACAAATTTCCCGCCCCGCAAACGAAACTTATTTATGTGCAAAATTAAAATTTTAATTTTATACACGGAATATGACCACAAGATTTATACGCGTATTTCTTTCATATTTATTATTATGTCGACTCTTGAGACTCGTTTTTAAATACCATTAATTCGCGGTCTGCCGTATAATGCCGCGTATATTTAAGCTAATTAGCTATCCCCCCCCCTGGTTAATCCCTTAAGTACTCGTTTCCTTCCGCCTTTTATTACTCTCGCGCAATTCACCGACGTGCCTTTCGGCGCGTTTTATTCGTTTTCTTTTCGCCAACTCGAATGATTGATATAATAAAACGTCATGTGGCGGATGGGGAACGGATAAGCCGCTCGCGACGACGAAAACTTTCCGACGCCAACTTCGGCAACAAGTTTCCCTCAGCCGCCAGAAATAAAGCCTTCATATCGCGGAGCTTTATGTTTTACTTTTAATCCACGTGCGGCTTCTTAAAAGCCCTCTTCGCAATCGCCGAAAACTTCTCCGGAGACTTCCGCTTCCAAATTCGGCGCAGTCGAAACGATAAATAAACGCGCGCTTTTTATATTTCGAAAACGTTCGCTTTTCTTATCAATCATGCGTCGCCGCGAAGGGGGTGGGATTATTTTCGCGAGTTTTCCATTTCCCGCTAAGATTTCGCGCGTTTTCCCCCAGCTGTCGTTCGCAAAAGGAGGCGCGAGTGTCCCTTTTGTGTGTGTATGTGCGAAGGTAGACGGATGTTCGCAAAGTGCGAGATTAATGTCGCGCGTTTCAATTTGCGCTCGCATTGTTAAACGTGCGTCTCGCCTAGTAAAAGCTGCGTCCGCTAATGTGTTGAAAGCTCGCTCGCGTTACGGTGGACGTTGCGAATGGGCCATATTGAAAATTAATGGAGATTTTCGAACGGGTTTGGCTTGACGTTAACTCTGTCCAAGATGTTTTTGGAAAAGTTTCGTGTGAAATGGGTTCGGTCTTAATTACTCTTGTTTTCGAAACGTAATGTATCACCAGTGAATGGGGCCGTTGAAATATTCACAAATGTATCATTTGGAATAGCGTCACTGTGTGAATTGTATAAGATGGTCGTTTGAGAATTTTAAGCTTTATGCAAACTTTGCGATTTCTAGTTTCTAATTTAACAAGACGTTTACTTGTTCGAATACAATCGGTCTTTTTTTTTTTTTTGTGTTTACTTCGTGTATAAACGTTCTTTCGAAAATAGCCGATTATAAAACGGCTTTTATTTTTAACGTGACCTTTTCTTTTTCATAATAATTAGCATTAAAACCTCGCACGATATAAATCATTTTATTTTCGCGCAACTTTTACTGTGCTACAACCTGAAATCAATCTGGTTTATTTGTGATATTTTTATATAGAACTTTCCGTGATTCCGTTAATATCAAACGTTGCTTTTTATTTTGTTTATACATACCATATTTCGAATAATGAAATTTCGCTCCTCTTATCTTTCGAGTTTTCGCAGGGAACGTTTTATCGTTATGAGATAATTTGTGTGTATCATTGAATAGGGACTGAATAAAGTACGTTCGTTTTATGCGTTTGATTTATCTATATTTCATAATTCAATGCTTCTGGCGGCTTTCAAAAACCTCAAAGCAAAAATGTGTCCAGCTGGTGCAATAAATCATTTTCAGCCGTGAATTATTTATTTTAATTCCATTTTCTATGGATACCTGTGTGTTTGCCCACACGTTTTCGTTAAGTTTAACGATCCTCGACGAGCTTAAAAGATTTATTTTGCTCTAATTTTTATTATACATCGTCCGCCCGTTTAATAGCATTCCGTCCGAAATATTCGTGTAATATATTTTTCAACGGAATTTGAATTATTTAAAAAAAAAAAATTCCGGACAAAAAACTACCTTTTTTCGCAGTCTTCACAATTTTTCCATAATCTTCCAACTCAATTTGAAATTCTTCGAATTCGCATTGAATCCGATCATCGAATTAATTCCGCGCGAAAAATGAAATGTTTTTTCAATTCGAAATCTGAAATTTCCCCGAAATTACAACTTTTTCGCTTTCATTCGACTCGTTTGTTCCAGGGTCAATTAGACGAAACGACCGGGGCCTTTCGATAAAACGTCTCCCTTTTTCCATGCGAGCCCACCTCGATTTCCTTTCGGTTTTTTGCTTCTTTTTGATAAATACAATTTTCCGCCGAAGCTACAGACCGAAATCGGAAAGCTCGTCCACGGTCGTATAATTTCGAAGCTCGTTTTCTACGCGTATAGGTACATCTTGCGGTCCAATGTAAAAATATGGACCTTCGAACCGAATCATAAAGTTTATTTTCGACGGAGAGATTTTGCTTTGACGAAACGACTCTTTAATTATTTTCGCTTTCGGCGAATTTCGCCAATCAGAAAATCAACGGAATTTCTTCATAGACCGTTCTTGGTTTTCTTATATAATTCATTCTTGTAAACACTTAAGGCAAAAACGTTTGTCGCCTTTTCTAAATTCAAAGGCGTGTTTTATACATGAAATGTTAAATTTCATTTACAGTACGCTTTTATTGTTGTTTGAATATTATATTTAATTAAAAGACTCGAATTTGCTTTAAATTTGAATTAAATCGGTTTGTTTGATGTCGTTAATTTTTGATTTATCGGCGCAAATTCTCAGCGAAATGGTAATGGATAATACATGTTGAATAAGTGCTCTGACGCATTTTGTCGCACGCTTCGAAGGCGTGCAGATTTCGAATTTCAATGAAACACACACTTTATATGTAGCTTTTGTAACCATATTTCAACTACTAATTGTTTTACAGAGCGCTCCCCCGCCTCGTAAGGGTTAATTAATTCCGAACTTTCGGAATAAATTAATAGATCTGTGCGCACGTTTTAGTACATGTACGGACTAATTGTACCTAAACCCCGACCGAGGGATGTGTATCTTTGTGCGAAGGATACTCCAGCACGTTTTATAATAATATTTCTGGATATGGTCAGAATTTGGGATTTAAAAGACGGTAGGGTTTCACTAGAAATGTTAGCTTAATGAAAATTTGAGATATCTATTTGCTCTGAAAGTGTATGTACATTTGAGACTTGTTCAACTATACTCATATTTCTCTTTACATTACTTGAACTATATTTTATGTACGGAAAATGTATATAGGTTCATATGAAAATATTTATTTAATAATGACAGATTTTTAAACCTTACACATATCGCAAGTAAAATTTCGTTAGCAAAGTTAATATAAAAATTTTATGTTTTCTTGTAAAACATGTCCTCGTGAACAAAATTCGTTGAAAACCTTTCGTAAAAATACTGCGGCATAATATATTTTAATATAGTCACGTATTAAAATTCATAAAAAAATACTCCGACAAACAATCAAATTTCGTCTTATGAAATCCAAAATATTTATTTTGATCCTGGTTTAACCTCAAGAACAATATTATTCCATTCCGATACGAACTCGAAGCTTTCACAGCGAGCTTTATTCAAGCGTTCTGCCGTATCTTGTCGATGCCGAATTATAATACGTCAACCCAGGATCCGATTCCTTTGAATACATCACTCGCATTATACGCGCACACATTCGCGTACGAAATATACCCACATTCCGAGAGTGTTTAGCCATCTTCGAACGCCGATAATGCCGCCCCTCGCTGCGCCACTACACCCTCTATTAATATTCAGTTCGAATTGCGCGGGAGACGCTCTCCCGCCGAATTTGAATGCGAAAAGGTCGGAATTTGCATCCGCTTTTTGGCCACAAATCGCCGCCATAGACGCACCGGCTCTGCCGCCCCATTTGAATAATAAACGCGGCGAAATCGGGAAAAAAATAAAACCGCACTGCTCCCATGTTTGCGTTCGCACTTTATATATATATCGCGTTTCTTGCTTAGCGTTTGCTTTTTGATGATTTGTTGCGGATTGGTTGATTGCGCTTGGCGTCAGTGAAGTGTTAACGCGTTGATGCCCTCGTAATTAGGGATAAATCTGGAACGTTGGATATATTTCGTTGGATTTGAGATGCTTAAACGTCGGTGTGTGTTGTTTAATTCCGATCGATTCTGCGATGAATATTTGAACGACTTAATTTATCTATTCGATGAAATGTATATAAACACGTTATTATTTCGAATTCTCAACGATGTCTATTCGTATACGATATAATAATCAAACGTGTGTATTATAATTAAGCTGACCATACGTCCCGTTTTCACCAGAACAGTCGTGTTTTCCGTTCGTCCCATCTTTTCCATAAAATTGTTTGATTTGTCCCGTTTTCCGGTTTATATATTCAATTGTTACTTTTCTGAATATACGAAAAAAATTGGTGAAAATATTAAAAAATAAACCAAAGGAAAAAAAGTTGATTGATTGTTTTGGTGATACAGTTTGATTGAGTAAAACATTTGGAAAAAAATTTGACCCGCGGCGCCTTTTTGGTTTGTTTTACATGATTCTAGGACATTTACCACCTGAAAAAGTATCCCAGGTCTTAATGTCTATAATTAAAATCGTTATAACTTAGTTATTTAAAAAAAAAATTTGAACGTGCAACACATTTTATATAGGGGGGGAGGGGGCATTTTTTGCGAACCGTCCCGTTTTGGGTACTAGAAAATATGGTCACCCCAATTATAATATATCATTCGACCCATTCAGAATGCACACGATGATCGCAATCTCAAATATGCACACGGAAAATGTCACTGCGCCGATTAAACGTGGAAAATCACACGTCGACGAGATAAGTTTGTCTCGCGAACAATATTGAAACATGCAATCGAAACATCCATGCAATGCACTCGTTGGTGTTATGTGTTATAGCTTATTTGAATTGTTGGCGTGAGCGATCAATTGGGGTTAGCCCCTTCGGGGGGGGGGGGGGTGAAACGCGATCCTGTGTTTTCTCTGTATTGGAAACTGGTATAAGTCACGTAACTGCGGTCTACCGGACTCGGGTTGAGGCTTTAATTAATTAGGTAACTGGAATGGTTCATATTGGGTAACTAGCCGTTTTGATATTGCACGCATGTGCGTGTCAAACTGTCACGATTTCGGTGAATTTTATTTCGAATTTACTTGTCACTGTTATGGACGGGTTTATTAATTAACGTGTGAATTTCTTCGGAAGTTTGTCTATCGAAAAATAATATTATTCTGTTTTATATTCGAGTTTTTTTTGCTGTATTTAAACATGTATGATGTTATATAAATATTTGAACAGAAAGCAACTTGTATTCGTTAATTTTTCCTTTGAAATATACCGCAAAAGCTCCTTTAGAATTCTCTTCTCGTACATTAAAAAGATTGATAAATGTTTGATCAAATATTAAAAGAGATTTAGTTATTTTCCCCATAATGTTCAATGTCTTAATTTGAGATGTAGCTCATTTCCTTTTTTCGTTTAAACGACAGAAAAAATAGTTCAAAGGATTCGCTATAATATGTATATATTTTTCAGTTTCTTACGCCTTGTCGCGAACTCGCGATTTTGCGCGTTTCTCAAAACGTTAAGTCGTTTGAAAAAAACGCGAGCGTCTGTTGCGTTCACGAAAGGCATTTTTCAATTTCCCGTCTCGACGAACGCAACAAAGAACGGAAAATTTACATGGCTTCTCCTCCTTGGAGGTTGGAAAACTCGCTTTTTAATCAAACGGGGAATTTCCCGGCAACGAGATTTTAAACGAGTGCAGATTAAAGTCTAAACAGTTCAACGGACAGGCGTCTAGATCGACGAAAAGACTGTTATTTATGCAGGGGAAACGACGGAGATTTTCCGCGTTGATTTTGAATTTTCGACGATTTTTCTCGCGCTGCAGGAGAGTGCTGAAGTGATGAATGTCGATCGTAATAAGGTGACGACGGATCGTCGTTACTTCATTACGGAATATAAAGAAAAGTTGGGCAAATGTTCAACATTTCCCGCTGTGCGTCTAGTTGTAATATATTATTTTATACTCTAGAAAATGCAGAGATAAGAGTCGTTATTGCGAAAAAAATCGTCATTTTTCGTTAGGTACTTGTACGGGGAAAAATGTACGAGAACGCATTTGTGTCCGCCGAGCATGAATTCAGATTTTCTCAAGCATAATTTTTCCTCGTGTTCAAATTCCCAAACAGAAAACGGAAGAAGTAGTCGTGTCCGAGCGATTTTTTTTTTGTTGTGAAAATCTTCGAATCGGTCGGAAAATAAGTAAAATATCTCTCGTTTTTCCACTCGATTTCTTTACCTTGCCGATTCCTCTCGAATTTTCGACATTTTTTAATATTGGCATTCCCTTTTCTGCTTTCCCGTTCTTTGTTTGAAATAATCCTTTATTTTTATATTTGGATTCTCGAACAGAAAACTGGCACTGATAATTATTAACGATGCATCTCGCTCGCATCATTAATCAACCGGATGATTAATTGTGTTCAAATTAATTAGCGAAAACTTTGTCTTTTAGAACGATTTAACTTTCTTAACGTCACAGTTTTCTAATATACGTTTTAAATAATGATACACGCTCTCGTTTGTCGGGTACGTAACGTTAAAATTTTCCTCTTGAACATTCGAAATTTGAAATGTCTCGCGAAATTGCTTTCAAGTTCTTTTATTCTTGCATTTAAAAGTCTTCGCTTTCAATTCGTTTGTTTTTCATTGTTTCGTTTGAGCACAATGTGTCCGCACATTATTGTATTTATTTGTGAACGTTCAACGCCATTATCGTGAAAGCCGTATAAATTATAGATATTCAATTGAATAAACGTGCCATTTCTTAAATTTGAATTAATGCGAATACGAAGAAAAAAAAACTTTATATTCGAATATAAGATTTCGCGGTTGTTCCCATGCTTTATTCTAAATTGTTGTTTACCTTATTTTTCCGTTTGCCGTTTTCACATATTGCATTATCTCGCTTTCAGCATCCAACACAACACCTTTGTTCTTCGCCTCTTTCATGGCTACCCTTATTCCGTCGCCATTATGCAAATTGGCGATAAAATGTCGTATACCGAACGTTTTTTGCGAGTTTTCCTTTCTTCTGTCGTGACGTTCGATTTTCATCGAATTTCGACCACTTTCCACGTTCCACATTTAGAATGGTCCCTTTTAAAAATTCTGATCTGTTTTTTTTTTTTTTCAAGGCACTTAGTGTTTTTTTTTTGTCCCTGCAGATAATTAATCCTTTTCGCACGTAGCATTCGCCATAAATCATTTTGTTGGAAAATTGCGTTACGTCCAAATTATTTATACTCTCGAAGTCTTCCACATATATAATTATTCGTTTATAATAATCATCGTAATGGCAACCTCGTGGCATAACTATGATTAATCGTCGCCGGGGTTAATATGTTTCGTCAAAAGTTTTACTTTTGGAACTTTGATAATATATACATTGAATAATATCTTGTGTGTCATACACGCTAATAATTTCTCATTTTCCTTTGTTTCAGGTGAGTTTTCAAGATGCCTTTGCGCCTCGAATAAATATTTATGACTTTGCGTTTGTATAAATTCATTTATTTTCAACATACGCATGAGAATGATTTTTCACACGTCTGTTCTTTGCCTTTCGTCTGCGATTTAACAAACCGATTGTTTAGTCTGCAAAAAAAGCGAATGTTTGTTTACAATATTTACTAATTGCGTAATAATATTGACGTATCGTACCCCCACTATATTACGAAGTTCACTTTGTTCTCGATAATACTTTACGTCCGAAAGTATCGAGTGAGATTAAACGTCCAATTTATCCGAAACACTATAAATAAATATACTTTATTCCATTTCTATGCGACGGAAATGTTTTGTTTCACATTTTTCGCGTTCGCAGATTACGCTTATCGCAAACTCTGTAATAGTTTGTCATAATTCACTCAATTAGACATTTTATCAAATGAAAATAAACGTTACATGATTTATAACAGTTGTACATATTATTTAACAATATATTATCTTAAAATCTTATCTATATATTTAAAAATGGATGTTTGTATATTAAACGTCGTTTCACTCCAGCACCATTCGACCGATCACTATAAAAATTGGCATGTATACGTTTTTTTTTTTTTTTTCGAGAAAGTTTTTGTATCATCAAAATTAAAAAAAATCAATATAAAGAGTCGAAAATCTGTCTTTTTTGAATTTAGTTGTCTTGGTTACGCAATTCATAAAATCATATCAAGCTGTTATAATACAAACTGGCAGAAAAACGTCTGCCGGGTTCTACTAGTAATATATATTACACAGTTTGAGTGTCTACCTCGTTTGTGCACGAACAAACTAGTCTGTTTATTCACCTTCTAAACGTTCTAGTCCAATTGTTAATTTGGTACGACAATTTAAATTGTTTGTACTCAGATAACGCTCTTATGCTAAATATCAATAAGTAGGAAATTGGTATGTCAACTAATGATCAAGAAATACGCGTCTTGTCAGTTTGTATTATACTTCGAGAGTTTGTTTTGAACACGTTTTCACAACTCAAGCCAAAACGCTAACCCAAACATGATACTTATGACGTCTGTTTTTATCTTAGACGCAATTATAAATAGGTAAAATTTGACACTCGACATTCAAACTAAAATCGATAATTTGGGTATACCCGAACTAGTATGGACATAAACAAACAAAAGTGAACCCTTGAACTGTGACATATATACGAAAAAAATTTAACGCAGCACACACGGCTAAGACACGCATCCCTAACCAATCCGACAATCGAACCCGGCTCGCATCCGTTCGATTTCAGGCCGTCCATTTTCTTTCAGCCCAACCGTGCCAACTCGTCCGGCACGTGGGCACGTTGACGACCGGCGTCATTGGTCCGTTAACAGGGCTCCACCCATCCGTCTCGTTTCGTCACTTCGCATAATTGGATCGACGACGATGACGATCTCGACAGACCGGCCGTCGATTTCCCGCGCAAAAAATATTCAAAAAATAAAAAAACGCGACGCGGATCGTGCCAAAGCCGACCTCGTTGAATATGCACGTTTTAATACTTTTAAGTATGCCCGCGGATGTGTTTTTTGAAGAGAATATGCGCAAAGGTCGGTTGGGAATCCGACAGTTCTCTTACATGAATTATTCGACGTCGCAAACGTTAGTGTACTTTCGTTTTTCGTTTGTGGTGTCCTTTAATGAAATGGTGCGCGTCTCACGCACGAGACCGCTGATTAATGAACGGGTCGGTCCTGAGACGATCATCATTATTAACGATGGATGACCGCCGGTCGTGTTCGAAAGGGTAAACAACCCTTTCGTCGATATAATTACGGTGCGATTTTGTTGCCGAGGTTCGCACATTCGACTTTCGCACGTCCCGAATAAATTTTGTTCGGGTCGTGGCCTGGTCCGTAAGACGAAATTCTTGAATATTGTATGGTGTTTGAATACGCAACTTTCTTTAACGGTCTTTCGGGAATTTGTAATAAAAGCTCGAAGGTAAATATTTGAATCTTGACACATTCATCTTTCGAATAAAAAGCGTTGTGCCGGATCGTTTATATAATTCTCTTTCGTCGGAAAGTTTGTTCTCTAATGAATGGCTTTAATTAAAAGGCAGTTCATATTATAAATGAAAAATTTCGTGATGTATGGCTTCGTATACAGGTGCACTCGTTTTCATGAATTTTTCTCTGTTTCGATTTCAAAGCGTTGCGGGAGTTAATCCGAATCGTTTCAAAATTCAAATGGGCGAATTATAACTCTTTCGAAATTCGAACTTTCTGCATATTTCACTATTTCCAATCGAAATGAAATCTGCGCTGCATACACGATATCAGCGAATCGAACAAATCGTTGATATATATTCTGAATATTTTCATCCGCGGTGGCACGTAATATTTTCCGGAAAATGTACTTTTCGCAAATTCGCCCGCTGAAAATGGCCGTAAACGTTGCACAAAATTGCTATTCGTCGCCAGAAAATACTTGAAAATTTCCCTAGATCGTTCTCGGGTTCGTTGTGCACTTTATTTTATTATTTTTCGATCGGTTTTCACGGATAGAAGTTTCGGTGTCATGTACTTTTACTCGTTGTAATATATTGCATGTGCAGTTTTTCCTTTTTATTTTTCAACTCCAGCTTAATTGCTCGACACCTCCCCCATTAGTTTTATTGTTCGTGATTAAGCGCTTCTGAAAATTCTCTGAGATTTTTTTTAATATTATCAATCTAAAAAATTTATATTTTCGTATTATTTATAATTCGTCGAGTTTTCCGGCTAAATTCCGTTCACGCGCACCTGATGTTGGTTTTTCCTCTTTTATTTTTTATTTTTCTCTTTCGTCGGTCTGAAAATTCGTGTGTGTTTTCTGAAATTGGGCGCTTTCTCTTCAGCAAATGAGCGTGATTTATATGAGAATTTTTACTTTTTTGCGTATATATTTTTTGCGCTCATCGCTTTCGTTTTACCTCGACCGAATTCGGTTTTTAAATACTTCAGCGCAGAACTCGCATTAACTTTTCTGTTTTATTTGTTTTTTATTTTTATTCTTGTCCTGAAAATGCGTCTGTAAATTCGCACATAAAAGCGAAATTGAGGAGTACAGTCTATTTGCTTTTTTTTTTAGCTTTAAAATATTTTCCCATTGAAAATCGACTCAAAGAACCTTCATCATAAATAATTTTCACGAATTCATCGAGTTATAAATAATGCGTTTTCTTAACAAAGAAATTCATTATTAAACTCATAGATCACATAAAAGGTTGTATTCTGTGAACTTTCCATCGTCTTCATTGTATAATACTTATAAAGGAGACCAATTTGTGAAAGTATTAGACGCACTTTGTTATGTGTATGATAGAATACTATTGGCCACAATGTGCCATAATTCTTGCCGATATTGCATTGCTTCATATTCTTTCAAATACATCAATACTAATAGAAAATATAATTTTTATTGATTACTTTTTTCTCGTTATTTTTTTATAAAATTTCGATTTTTCCCCAACTTGCGAATCACACAAAATTCCGTTGACTCACGTTTTCAAAGCGTTCGTGCAATTGCATGTCAATCGATTTTTTCCCCAAGTTCACATTCGAATTATATTTCAACAGTGATCTTCATTAAATAATGAAATCGTTCTCGTTTCTCGAAATGCAATTTTTCCGTCTCGAGTTAATTTCCCAGCACTATTAGCGCTAACCCGATTTTCTCGCGCATCTTCTCGTTCGTTAAAATCAATTTGCATAAAGTGGCGCGGTTTAATTATCTTTGCTTTGAATATTCGGAGGCTTGTTCCACGGAGACCGGTTTAAACTATGCGCTCTTCACTTCTCCAGTCGAATTCCCACAGTGACTTCGTTGCACCGAATGTACGGCAATTCCCAACAAATAAAAGGGGCATGCAACCGGAGCGGAATTAAAATATTTTTGAGCCGAAAAGTTGAATTCTAGGGATTCCTATCCGAAAATCGAGTTTACCTTTCCTGCAATGAATGTTTCGCAATCATGAAATTAATGTAGTTCTCCTCTTTGGATCGTTGCGTTTTATTGTGCGGTTTTCGTCGTTCTCTGGAGTCTTGCGTTTAATTTTGTCGACAACGTCGCATGCAGCTGAAAAATGTCGCGCACACTTTGTACTCCCTCGGATGCCAAAAGGTTAATGAAATTCTCGTTTGCTATACGCTACTGAAAACGCATTCGTTACTTTGTAACGTAGCCCGCGTCACATATACTTGATATATTTCGAAGTAATTGTTTCGTAATTAAATTCGTTTGTACTCAAAACGATATGTTAATCGATTAAATTCATAATTTCTTCAAAACAATAAAAATTATTCTCATCATCGATATGAGTTTGTTTCTAAAATCATCGTTAAATATGTACTTTCGACAAACACAATACTCAAATGTTTGATACTGTTCAACAATAATTAAAAGATAATTGTTGGCGATTAGCGTTTTTACTTTTGAAAACGGACAGCGCACACCAAATGGTACACGTTCCCGTAAATATTATGCATTTACTTTCTCTGCAACGTATAATTTTCACAGCAGTCAGAACACGTGTGTTCTAAACACTTTCACTGTTTCGGATTCGTGTGTACGTTTGCGAAATGCGCAAATCATCGTGATCGATCGATCTTTTAACACATTTCACAGTTCAACACCGACAACGCGAAAACTGCTTTATTACTTATAGAATGGTTAAATGCAATCTTTTGTCGGGCCGAAGGAAATAATTTTTCTTCGCACAAACGATTTCGATATCCGCTCCGACATCGAATCGGGAAAAATCGCTACGACATTTTAATTCGTGAAAGTCCATTATTACAACTCGCCGAGTGAATCAAAAGCTCTGTGGCGCATGTGAGCGATTCATTTTATTTGACTTTCGGTCGCTTTGAAGTCGCATTAGATTGCTACTTTACAAATAACGCGTCGAACGATCGGTTTTATATTGGAAAATTTCACGTGGTGTAATTGCGAAATTCGGATTCGTCGCTGGAAATGATGAGTTTTTGGCGTTTGCAAAAGGCCGCTATTGCAATAACGATTTTCACGAGTGTATTTTTGATAATTATCATCTTTTTTGCTTTTTGTGTCGATTCGCGTTTTTAAATTTTTCGATTGTTCCTCTCGTTTCGAATTTATCACAACAACAAAAAATGTTTCGTTTAATTTTCTCGGGCATTTTCAATATTTCTTTTAAAGCTACGGGTAATTTCTGTTGTGTTTTACGGATCTGAATTTTTTTTTCTCGTTTAGCAATTCAACGCTTTTTTATCCTCAGTTAAATTCAGAAACGTGCAAATTGGAATACACAAAAAAAAGCTAAATCCTTTGATTAATTTTTTTCTATTTTTTATTAATAACGAATGAAAACCTCGATCTTTATAATTTCTTGAAGCTTCTCAATAATCTTAAATACAGCCACAGAAATTGTATACGTATAAATGAAATGTCTGAGTGATTCCCAGAATATAAGATTCTATACATTTGATGTAATTCGATAACATTGTACAACTATTATATGCTCAAGTAAAAAATATTTTTCCGACGAAAATACCTAACGAAAAAGAAATTTCTTGGTATAAAAAAAGATACTTACCTAGGAAAATGAAGAAAAAACCTTCATAACGAAGTTATCAAATTATTTTATCAAAAGACCCAACATATAACTACAATGTAATAATTAGCAGCAAGGCTTCTAGTAGGTTCGCCTATAAACGATTCCTTTGGCCATTGTTTTGCCGCTTTAACAATGGAAAGTAATTAAACTTTTTCGCATCAGAAGCGAAACAATTGACCTAAAATAACTGTATGCTAAACCAAAGATTGGCCTACAACTCAAAACGGTTTTTAGATAGTCGTTAATATAATGAAACAGTGAATATCCTCATGCGTACCTTTTCTTTGACGAAACTTGTTTTAATTTCCAATGAAATCGTACCTTTTGAATTTTTCATGAAATTTACATTTGTTTTCTTCCAAAAAATGAATACACTCCCGCATTATGTATTTACGGGACAAAATTTGAAGTCTCCGTATTAAAAATTCCATCTGGCAGCCGCGAATTTGCTCGCTTCCCAAATTTACATATGCAATGTAAAGCTGGTGCGACGCCTAAATAGAAATCTAAATCAAATATGAAGAATTATTTTGTTACATTCAAATTGTGACAGGCATGTCATCAAACCCATACATTTCGACTAAATCGAGCTTTTCCAATAAATTTTCCATTGTTTGAAACGTTCGAAATTCATTTTCGTATGACACAGAATTCGTTTTTTCATCTTTTATATTATAAATACACGTATTAGGCGTGTATGAAAATGTTCATTTCGTATATCAAAGATTCTTTTGTCAAGGGAGCTCATTTTTTTTTCTTTTTCATAACCCAATTTATCTTTGTATTGACGAGAATACATGTTTTTTTTTTATCTCAACGACACAAAATTGAAAATGTCGCATAACACGCATCCATCCACTTACTCGTGTGCGGATTTTGTCTTCAACGAAACAAACATGCTACGCGTATTCGTTATTTTTTTCCGATATCGACGAAATGTCGTTTTGTAAAATTCGCCAAGCCTCCCCACTCTGTTTCACTGTGTGTCTCTATCATTTTTTTTCGTGTTATGCATTATACACACGTCGTATATTTATATTTTGTGCCATTCTTCATGGTGAGGTATGATTAATGAATGTTTTCCCTGGAAAATGTACGAGGAGCGGCACGTTCCAAATTGCTTCACAGACGGACGAATGGACTCTGCGTTTTCAGAACCGTGTCGATTTATATGCATCGCTTGAAGGGGTGTCGATCAATCTTTATATAATATTCTATCTTTTTTAATTGCGTCACGAATATACAACATCTGTTTAGATTCGGGAAACCCTTCAAATATTTTTCTCGTATACTTGTCGGAGATAAATTCTCGATACTTTATTTTTTATTTTATTCAATACTAGAATGTTTTTGGACCTTTCATAAAATCGCTCCGTTGCGGAATTATTTATAAACAAAGACACTTTCGACCGCGCAATTTTTCACGTCGACCCCTCGTCGCATACATAAAAAGGATCGTCGATGGACCGGAACAATATATCGGTCAACCCTCATCTACATAGAGATAAATAGTCGAAGCACTACCCTCGGATGAACAAGGGAAGAAAAAAAACGAAATAAAAGCGGCAGATTCCCGCCCGTTTTCCCCTATGCGTACCTCTGTATGGGCAATCGATGAAAACTCTCGAGCTTTCATGGAAAGCCTAAACCTAACCTTTCGACCCCGGAAGGTAGGAATTTTCGGGACCTTCTAGGAATATTCGGAATAACTGTCGACACTAGTGCCTACCTTCAGAAATACGGTGTATAATAATTATTAGCGAAATTGCGTGCCGTCCTCGCCTGGGGTTAGTGTTTCTCATAGTCGTCGGCCATTATTATAATTATTTGAAGTATCAGATGAGTAAACGATATCGCGTATCTAAACGACGCTTGTTTGTTTAAGGCGAACTTGGCATACTCTTGGATGTTTGCTTTCGAAACGATCTAAATATTGCTCGAGTATAATCAATCATAACGCTATTAATTTTTTATAGCATAAACGTATTCGAATGATCCCCAAATAACGAAACTGTTCCACAAAAAAAGCTTTTTAACGTACGTTTGAATATCGGAGAATATTTTTCATGAAATACGTTATTTTAGTACCCCATAAAAAAACTGATATTCAAATCCGTTCATTATACAGATGCGTACATAAAAGCGTAGTCTCACTAATGCACACGAATTATTCATGTACTCTAATCACACTTCGCCAATCTTCCGCGAAAATATGCATTATTTTTCAATTTTGCGGTTGTCGAAAAACTCTATGCACCATGTCATCGCCCGGTGAAATTTAACATGTCGAAAATCGCGATGAATTTTGATTAATTTATGCAACGGCCACTGTGTGCACTGAATTTGTCACGCTATTCTCAATTATGCGAGTGTGTCGCGTACCGTAAAATTCGATCCGAACTACGCATACTGCATTTTCCCGGGAAATCTCGGTTTTCCCATGTCGCATTATTCTGGTTCGTTCGCTTCGGTCATAGCGCGGCGCGGTCCGAACGGAGATTTAGCAATTATTTTATTTTGTTTAACGTTTCTAGTGGAATGTTTCGATGAATTTAAACGCAGGTTGTTTTGATTTTTCGGTGTTGTTTCGATTTGAATATTTTTTCATTTTAATTTTGATTAATCGCATATTTGATAAAAACGGATCGAAAGTATCTATTTTTATAGACATTTTTTTATACCGATATAATATGAAAGTATAATAGATGATTGATGATAATAATAATTATTGATTCACTTTCGAATTTATGCGAATAATTAAAATATTTCTATTAGTTAATTTCAATTTATGTATCAAATTTGTTATTAGAATTCCTCCTACAAATAATCACCTTGGATCAAAATCAATACATACAATATTTATTTACATTGCCTTACATATGTTTAATAATTACATAGAACCCTTCGCGTTAATATACACGCTCCATGACTATCAAGAATTTCAATCTAATTGTTAATATCGTGTTTCGAAGTTGTAAAGCGTGAGATGTTCGAATGTTGTGGAACTCGATCTCAAAGGATACTATCTCTTGGAAAATTCAGTTCAGGCTAGCATCGAGCCAACGCTCCAGGGACAAAATTTAACCAAAATTTGATATTCGTGTCCGTTTCGCAATAGTTTGCGAACGATGTGATGGAACTGCCATGACTTTCCCGGTATATGGTACTCGTGTTGGATCGCCCTTTGCCCTTGGAGGTAATAAAATATGTATCGTGGCGTTGTGATGGTTGAATTATCATTAACGAAACGCGTATGGTAAAAAATTACCTACAATTTATTTTTCTGGTATTAGTAATAGTTTCAGTTGTTTGTTGTCTGTTTATGTTCGATTGAAGTGAATTAAATCCTACGTTTTATTTCTGAAAACATGAGTCAATTTATTTGTTTCAATTAATTCTGGGTATTCGTCGATTGTTCGGTAATTGAATTAAACTGATATCACGTTTTTTTTTAACGAATAACACGGTTCTTGTATTTTTAAATACACGTATATACGTTTACAACATTAAAACATCGAACGAGTAACTTTACAAATGTCGAATTGTTTGAAAAATACAATACTTAAATCTAATCTCTTATCAAAAACAATATTAAACCGCATTCATTGTTTTGAATTTCTAATTTGCTACTTTCGCTAAAAAAATATATTCTAAAAATCAAAATCAAATATCGTATGCAATAAATAATAAATAACGGATTCGTGCCCCGAACCTACGCTTATAAAATATTTCGCCAATCGGCACACCCTTTTCGTTCCCTTTTCCGTTTCCACATTGTATTCGGCATTGACACGCGTCACGAACTGATCGAATAACGCCGTCATCATCGTCGTCCTCCTTTTCAGCCTAATGCGATATAAAATAGAACGTATGGCACACTCGAACGTGTAGAACGAACACTCCGCGAAACGTCCGTGGGTGTAAAACGTTCGCCGTGTTTACCTCTTCGTCCGAGGCGAGGGGGCCCCCGCGGGGGCGGAGCACCCTGGCTGGCGGCCAGCCCACCCTGGGGCCCCAGGGAGACCTCCGGGAGGTTGCCTGGCAACCTGAAGCAGCAGCTCGATGGTCGTGTTCCGTTGCATCCTTGCACGTCGCATTCGACCAAATCGGATCCTCGGGATGGAATTTCGCGTGCCGTTTTCGCCACATGTTCCGAATCGGGGAAAAAGTGGAAAATGAACATCGATGGTTTTCGTTCGGGACCGCATTTCGATTTCGTTAGTCTCGGTGTTTTCAAAGTTTTTTTTTTGGTACTGTTGAAACTTTGTAGCGATATTAAATTGTGTTTGATAGGGTGAAAAATTGATTGTGTTCTGTTCTTGGAAAAGTTAAGTTAATGTAACTTTTAGCTCTGTCAATATTTTTTTTCTTTAAATTGATGTTTTAAAACGATGAAAGTTGCTCTTGAAAGATTTTTTTTTCGCCAAATTTACGCTTCGATAATTTTTATGTTTTATTGAAAAATTTTCTTTAAAAAACAGAAGAGAGCTTATAATATGAATGAAGCTTTAGTAGAACGCGCACAGAAATAAAGCGGAGAAAAACACTTCAATACAGACTACGAGTCTTTTGTAAAGACTGAACTCGTAAAATTTTTGCAGAGTCGCCTTAGATAAACGTCTAAGAAAGTTAAAGCTTTATTTATATAAGACATACGAGCGAAAGCTTTGTTGGTTTTCAGAATTTTATAACTCTCATCTTTCGCTCGAAACCTAATATCA
>JAOXNN020000013.1:1345928-1365955 GCA_028571205.2 Hydropsyche betteni
CAAAAAAAAATGAAAATGTTTCATTTATTGATTTCCTAAATTCCCTCCTATAACGTCGAACCTATCTTGACGTTATAGGGGGGATTGTACATAAAAGATGCCCACATAAAAGATAACCCACGCGAAGAACGAGCTTTTTCGCACATCGGAGTCACCTTGTCTCCCCTCAACGTCCATGGTCCACGACCTGGCGGAATATATCGATCTGGTGCGGCGGCTGCTCCTCCCGGCGCCACCCCCAACCCTGGCTTCGATCTGGACCCTCGTCTGGTTCAGGTCGGGTCGACCAGCGCCTCGCTGTCTACCGAAATTGCACACACACACACACGTGCACATTCAGCTCACTCGTGAAAAATACGAGTGTACTTTGAGTGAAGCTTCCACTTTACAACTGTACGCTTTTTTCGTTGAAGGACTCTAGTGTATTTTTGCGACACTACAGTTATGAAATGCATTGATATTCAAAATATAATACGGCTTGTTTCAAATGAATTTTCTTATCGTTCAAACTGGATATTGGTTTTCGAGTGGTGTATGTTCTCACTGTACTTTGGACGACGGGTTCGTCGTCCGGCGGTCTTGAATGGTTCAATCAACGTCTCCGTGAACGGTTTTCGAGACTTGATTGTATTGTAGAGCAATTCTTCCAATTCAGTTCGCGGCGGCTAAGTGAATAATCCGCCGCTAAAGAGCCCGCAACGCGCAATGAATCTCAATTTAATCGTCGATTGCGATTTTACGAATATTTTCTTGCTCTATCTCGCCCCCATAAATCAAGACTTTTGTGCCTTTGGAAATCCACCCCGTCTCGCTGCGGAGTCGATCGTTTTTCATCCGAAATGTATGTGTGATATTTTTTTTTTTATCTCGTTTCTATTTTCGTAATAGTTTTATTTGATATGTAAGAAAGTGAACGGATAATATAAAATACGTGGCGTTATTTGTCCAAGGTGGGATTTATCGCTCTTTATCTCAATTCAGATAATTTAATTTCGTTCCAATGCTAGGAAAGTAAAATGAACGTAGTTATAGCCGCTGTAATGCTCTTTGGTTTTTATTAAAAAAAATCAGTCGACTACAAAATTCGTATATATGGAAATTCGATACATTTACCTCGAGCCAAGAATATTACGCATATTTTGTTTGAAATTTAAATTTTGTTATGTCTACGATACGGTATTCCGTTTTATATTTATCGCTATTTGATGATTTTGTATTGAAACGTTTTTCTTTCTCCATCTTCATGTTATCATTATTCTTAAAAATATCTCCACATTTTTTCCCCTTCATAAGCGTTCCATTTTTTTATACACTTTGATCACTGCTTCGTTAATTCCACTTGATTTTTCAAAGACACCCCGATAAGCACCCTTCGTAATAAATCGTTTACGGTCAAGGCGAACGAATTCGCCCACTATCATCGGACCAGGCCAAAAACAGACGATACAATCTGGCGATTCCACTTTCCGAAGGTCACCTGTTAATTTTTGTTTAATCAAAAAACCCGAGATTTCGCGCCGTTTACAACTTTTGATCCGTCCGCATCAATCATCCCCTTGCTTTTACGTCTGTGCGCATAATAGGGAAAGTTCGGAAAGCTCGTTTAGTTGCGCGCCCAGAATTAATTGCGTCTTCTGCTCGACACAACGTCCCAATTAAAGTTTTTCGCTACCTCGAAAGAGTTCCCGGAACGTAAAAACGTTTCGAAACTAGGCCTCCCGAAGATTCGTCGAGTTCTAGTTCGAGACCAGAATTGACGTTTATTACGCATTAATTACTCGGTAACTCTGTGCGGGTTAAGGAGTGGTTCGATGTCCGTTCTCGGAAGGCTCTCATTAGTCTTCCTTTGGAGTTTTCCCAGTGAGGTGTGTTGCTAACAAGTTTTGTTTTTCCCACTCGGGTGTGCCTCAGGTGCCTGTCGCAGGTACCCCAACTTTCGCCTTGAAAACTTCGTCGTTTATATATCTGTGCGAATGTTTACCACTTGTCCGTTGTGTTGCTTTTTTTCGCTCGCTTTTCCGACATCCATTTGTTACGTGCGAGATTTGCAAGGCGAGCTTTTTCTTGTATGTCTTCCGTGCTTGTGCTTATGTCTTCAGGGGTGCTTTGGACATGTTTCGAGTACGAATAAATGAGCATATCTTATTCGAATGAGTATATTGAATTAATTTATTCTAGTCATCATTTTGTCGAGTTGATCGAACATCTTTATTTACTGCTCTTTTGAAAAGCTAGGAAATTTTATAAGTTTTCATGAAGAGTTACGCTCAAATTGATTCTAAGAACTGGGAAAGTTTCATGGATGAATAAACTTTAGATGGGTATGAATAGAAACGTGTTGGAAAAGCTTTTATCCTACTCCTGATGATAATAATAGTAATATATCAATTCTCGTTCTCTTATATAATTACACCTACGTAATACCTTTTTTCCTAGATATTTCTCGCTTTATATACCAGATTTACTCTAGAGCTATTAATTACGTAACACACTTTTTCAACGGTAAGTTTGTACGTCTCTGGCACTTTGTGCGCTTCCTTTTTCGCATTGTGTATTTTCTAGCACATTCGTACAATGCACGAACACAACATGTTTATTTTTAATATCGCTTCTCCGTGCGGAAGTTTCTCCCGCTTTTCCGCGGAAAATTCTCCCCTACGGGGCGTGTAAACTTAGTAATGTACCGGTGCGCTCGTGGAAAACACGCGTCCGCTCATGTTTGTTTTTCACTCGAGGTCTTCAGTGGCGAATCTGAGATTGGTTAGAGTTTGCTCTGTTTGTTTTCGCAAATTCATCGTCAAATGTAGTTTTAATCTTTTTTTTTTTTTTGCGAATCCATCATATCGCACATCGAGTCCAATGGCGAAACATTTGATGAATTCTGTGAAAACTCGTACGTTCCCATTATAATATTTGTATTGTTTGTGTCCGGTTTTTGTTTTATCCAAAAAAAAATTGTTTGATATCATATTTTTTATATAAAACTTCATCTTTTCCACTGATGAAAAATGTTTCATTCACAAACAAAAAACGGAAACTAAAAACAAATTTTCTTATAGTCGTTTTCAAATATGATTAACGATCTAATTAATCACTTTTAAATTGCCAATTTCAACTCTTTAACTCAACTTTTCTTCTCTGCTCTATGAGTTTGAAATATTAACGTTTTCTTTTTTTTCTTTCGCTTTATATACTTATAAATACTTTAACTTTGCTCTCTTTTTTTCTCGGCGTCCAATAAAGTGGAAATAGTATACCTGCACGTTCTGGTCCAGTTCCTCTTTACATTAGAATCCTACCGTCTAATATGCACGGTGAATAGTTCAGGAATTCCAATTAGTTATACTAGAGCCGAGTCAAAGCGCATTCTGCAATATTGCGTACACACCTTGCCGGCGAAAATTAACGACGAAACAAAAACTCGACGTGTATTTATTGCGAACACGATCGAATCAACACGATCCGAATATTTCTGAACGAGAAATGAGATATCGACTGTGTCGAAACGCTCATAACACACATAATATATAGATACTGTATGAAGTATAACCTCGACGGTTCTCAGCGTGTTTTTAGGGTCAGAAGTGTCCAAATAGCCAATTCGGTGTCGTGTGGCCCAAAGTAAAGATAAAAGCAAACATCGACACGGTTCCTTTGCCGATATTTTAGTAATATGTTCTGTATTTACAGAACCGCCTTTTACCGATCTGGATGTTTATTTGTTTCACTCTCGTAACGGGAATTTTGGTATTTTCCACCCGTCCTTTGTTTCATTTTGTGAGCTCGATATTCGAGTAAATGCATTCGTTTAAATATTCGGTATTGATTTGATATTTATATGTATGCTCGTAGCATGTTGTTTCAGATGCATTTTTATTTTTAGTATACTGTCTGTTTTTTTTTTTTTTTTTTATAAAATCATGATTTTTTCATCATACTGCGATTTTAAATTTGTGAATGGTTAACTTTACGTTCATAAAAAAATGAAAATCATATTTTTTTCAAATCAGCTACAAAAATAAGATGCAAGCTTAGTTATAATTCAAATTTCTAAGTTTACAGTTTCGGGTTGTACGGTTTTTAATTATGCAAAAATGTAAATTTCGTCTCCCTTAACTAAATTCACTATTAATTTTCAGCCTAACGGAGCATCTCTGCACGTCTGAGCTCGTAGAGATAAGAGTTTCGCTCTAATATCCCGTTTTTTCGGCTCAGCTTAACCTCTCTAGCTTAACAATAAATACGCAGAGCTTTCACAAAAGCGCTTTGGTTATCCAAAAGCCCTTATTTTTTCCTGCGTACTTTCGACGTTCGTTTTTACCGAACCTGACTTCTGACCGCCTACCGCTTTTCACCGACACGGTTCCGTTCCCCTTTGAAGGACAAAAAATAAAACACACACAAAGCGACGTCATACATTTTCAGCTGTTTTCCACCTATTCGTTATCATTTGCCCGAAGTGAGATAAAAGCTCTCTTCAACCCTCCCACGTGTATATTAATATCCGTTAACTTTACCCGTATTTTCATCCCACGCTTAATTTCACTTATTCGAAAGGTCACTTCTATATTCACGTCGGCTTTCATCAATTGAATCGTTTCACAATTGGAAACGAATGCTAATATAAATTTTAAATATTCGATTTAATAACCGGCCGTTTATTTTGCGGGTTCAACTATCAATGCGGACGTCTGTTTTTGACTGGATTTAAATATCGTGACATTTCGGTATTAAAACCGTATTTTCAGCTGCATCCGATTTTATTACACGACCTGTTTTCTTTTCGTACCAATTCAGCGCAACATACGTACGTATGAAATGAAAATAATCTTCATAAATTTTAACTGCCGGTTTTGCATTCGTGAAACGCCCGTTTTTGCTTACTTTATGTCCGATATGTGTTTACGCCAGATTCGTTTCTGTATTTACATGCGTTTTAAAATTCGTCGAAGCTGAAGGAGGCTTGCGAACGGTTTTTCCTTTGATGCTTATGTATAACCGAACGTGCGCGGATTTCCACCGCACGTGTACCCTGTTTATACATTATGGAAAATTTGGAAGCATTTCGTCGGTTTTGACGCGAATGGTAAATGAACAGACCGGTTAATCCGTAATGATGACATCGTTTAATATTTGATGCTGTATGTACGACACGTGATTGATCGTGTGTGTTCGTTATAATAACCAAAGGGCGGTTAGCTTTTTTTTTCAAATACGCCCAATTCTTTTACATGATTCAAAGAAAAATAATCGATTATTGTGCCACAATGATAAGATTCGGTTCGGTATACAATTATAGTTCATCATCATTGTCGACCCGTTTTGTGCCCACTGCTGGACAAGGTCTCCCCATCAAATATTGAAGGTCTAAACTATATACCTTATCCGAGAGCCAATCTCGTATCGATAAGGGACATATACCATAAGAGCCAATCCGCCTATGCCAACGGAGAAGGCTCTCGGACCAACGATATGCTAGTTTATGTGCTAAAATTTTGCTCGCTGACTCCACAAAGCAAATCGCAATCACCCCTCAGGGGAAACGAGGTAAAGACTGAGCAAACTGCGCCCTCGCTGTCCACTTTGCATTCGTAATGATCACCAGTTTGACAGATGAGGAAAGCTCGCCTAACTTTCCCGACAATTATAGTTATTTGTTTCAAAAAAATGTTTTTTGATTTCACATGACGAAATTTTTCTAGATTACACATTTTTTTAGATGGAAGTTCCATCCTAATATACTGATAAAAAAAATTTTATGGTCACCATACATTTTTCACACGGTAGTCTCTAGAACGTATCTCCTGTGTAAAAAGAGAATTGGATGTACGTTTACGGACTTTTTTTTGTTATTTTTCACACAATCCGGAAAATGCTACCGAATATGTATCGATGTATCGATCGAAATCGATCCGGATTTTTCGGCTTGGCGCCAATATTGTGCAACGAAAAGACACGCTACCCGCATACCTGTCGTTGGCACGTTCTTTAGCCCAAATTAATACCATTGGCAGATACCGTCAAGGAATGGAACGCGGCCGCGTCACGGTCCCGGTATCGTAAATGTATCCACAACGTCCAATTATTTTCGAATTTTCGCGTTCCAATATTCGGCGATGATGGAGGACAGTCTTCCGCGGCCGCCTCACCAGAACGGCGGTAAATTTACAATCTCGAGGCCCACGCTCGTCTCCTGCTCCTGGAGTCAGTCTGTCGGATTACTCATTGAGTATTTTGGAATAGATTTGCGCTTCGTTCGTGCTGTGACGGTAATAAAGTTGAATTAACATTCCGGATGACTGGATTCGACAATGTTGTTTACGTTAATTGAATGTAAATGTTAATCGTTTCGTTGATGGGTGCGTGTGAAAATTTCGAAGACGAATAACATATCCGGAGTCTCGTATGAGGCGTTTCGAAAAGTAATCCAAAGTATTTTTGCGCTGTGGATCATGGAATATCGAGTTTTTGTGATAATTCTTCGATACTTTGACGAGAATCAGATTCCACCACGGTCTTCAGCACATTGTCGACGAATTTCGAAGGTCTTCCTGATTTCGGTTCATTTTTCAAGCTTCTATCGCCAGATTTAAATCGCTGGTACCAAAACTGACATTTTCACATTCCAGCCTTGATCGGAAAAAAGTGCATGCAGTGCCGTATATGTTGCGTCCGGCTTGCTCATTTTACTCCTAACAATGAAAAATATATATGGCGCAGAAAAATAAATCTGAGAAACAATACTATAAAAATAAAAAAAACTACCAATGACGTTCACTTCACGGTGTCCAGAGACAGACTAATCTTAAACAAGGCTATCAAAAAATGGTCTTCTTTCCGGTACCCCTAATATTTCAATTTTATTTGTTACAATCTATAAAAAGAAAATTGCTTGCCTTTGTTAGGTAATAGAATGTCAGACTCTTTACTAACTCTTAATGCAATTGGACTTCTTGATTGAATTATATTCGAACTCCATTCACTGCCATTCTTTTGCAATAAATTCGAATTGTTCGAGGCTGCACAACAGAAACTTCGCCTTAATAATATCTGGTACACGGTAATGTTCTTCCATTGATTCTTGTGTACATACACACAAAAGAAAGCTCGCCTATAAATCTTTTTCAATCGAGGCGACTTTCCTTAATCCCCGAAACTGCGATCAATATTGCTGCAAGCGTAAGACGATAAATTACCGAGAAAAACCCGCGCTTTCCCGGTTTTAAATGCGCCACTCTAGTAATACCTTCGAAACGAAGACGGAATTATATTGTACGGCGAGAAAAATAAATTAAAAGCTGAATTTATATGGGAAGTTGGAAGAACGATTCAATTTGTATGTTAAGTTCGTTTCGGGTCTGTTTTTCGCGTGAGTTTTATATTTTTCCTCGCATTAATGCTTAATAATAAAATTCTATGATTATGATTAATGTCCACCGGGTGTTTTTTCATACTTTTTCAAAACCATCTCAATGTAATTCTATTGTTCTGTATAATGAAAACGCGAATTTTTGTTTTTTTTTGTTCCGTTACATTCGTCACATCGAATATAAAGCAATTATTTACTCGTCACATTGAAATAATTATTAATAAGCTCTTTTTGTGTGTGAAAATATATTTAAATACATCGTTATCGTATTATGCAATATTGCGGATTATATCTATATTCGACTAGATTAATTTTCACGTTTCAACATATAACCCGAATCTACAATATTGTCATATTATTGCCAGTGACAAATTTAATATTATATTCCGTAAAATATAACCATTATTTCGTTATATCTCCCCATTTCGCAAACATTATTTTTTCAGAAACTAATCACACTATATTATCTACTAAATAAACATCATTCTTCGAATTGATAACCCCCATTTATAGCTGTTTTATACCATAGCAATCGACGCACACACATACGGAGCGTTAATCATCCTTTCAGCGATGCGTTTTTGTTATTTTTTCGCGTTTTTCTTTCATATCCTGCAGATTGGGTTCGGTGAGAATGTCAGCCGCTAATGGTGCTGCCAAACACACACATAAACGAACGTCCATCTTCGTCTACATTTCGGCGAATGGCAAAAAAAAAATTAGATCCGATCAATCCCGGGGTGCAAAAGTGACGTCGTAATCAAGCCGCCATTTTTCATTTTTTATATATTTCTATACTATATATAAAATGAAATGCAAATTTCGCGGTGAAGTGCGAAAATTGAACTTATCGGTTTTCCACAGGATGAAATAGTTCCGAACCCGTTTTGCCAGTATCTAATTTCGTACATATAACGAGCTGTAGATTCTTATCGGAAACGTCAAGATTTGAATCTGCAGAATTTCCCCCGGGAAAATCCTGAGTTTCGAATCGGAAAAGTTTTGCCCGTACATAATATGACCGTGTTACATCAGACACAATCTTTTCAAAAACTCTGACGTTCAAATCATTTTATACGTGAAAAAAATTAGTTTTATTTGGAAATAAATGGGCACACTGGTTTTTTGTGTGTTTATCGATTTATATGAATTCGTAACACGTTTTTCGTGTATCGGAAACGGTATTTTCATTATAATTCACTAATGGAACACATTCGTCATTTCGTACGTACGACGAAAATCGTTATTATTTCGGTTTAATTGATCGAATTTTATTCCATATTTATACACTTTGTCTTGATTTATAGTCTCATATTAAATAAAAATAATTTTCGCTCAACCTTCGACGTCCTTTAGATAAACAACAGATCGATATCTCGATTCGAGAAAATTCGTACGCAACAGAAAATGAACTCACATATCGTTTCCCCGTACAAACTATAAGCAAAACACAATCTCGAGCGTGTATTATAAATGATTTCCATTTACATGTTAATAATCAGTGTACGAATACGCGACTGCTACGTACAAATTAATTTCCTTTGTGGCCCAATTGAATAATTACGTTTCATTTGCACACCGAAATCAAAACCTGACGCTCTTTGGATCCGACAACAGACGGAAGATTCTCTGGAAATAAGAGTACTCGTCCTTAAACAAGAAATTTGATTAGGTTTAATTATCGGGCGAAAAAGTAACCGTGCTTTCCTTTCGTATAGAGTGCCATAATCCGATAACGGAATATCGCAGCTTTCATCTTCTCTTAAATGAGTGAAAAGTTGTTTAGTATTCGGGTTGTCGATCAATACAGAATTTCTGAAGGCTAGTGATTTCTAGATGAATGATTTTATTATTTAGTACGTATATTCGAACAAGGCTCTATTGGTTTTTTCGAACGTTTCGCCTTGTTTATTTCGGATAATTTTAATAAAAATTGTATGGATTTCCTGTAAAAATATTTATATACCTGAAGCGTATTTTTTTTTATTCATCCACGTGTCTTTTGTTTATTCATACACAATAAATATATCGACATGTAAGCATGTTTTCTTTATCGACATTAATAACGATATTTCTTACACAAACATCCAATCTCCGTCCGCATCAAAATATAAAGCCTTTCAATAGGGACGCTCGAAATTTGTTAGGTTATAGCAGTCATGTTTATAGCACTTTTCCAACCGTAGACGCTAACGTCGCATCCTCAAACACATCCGACTTTGCTCGTCAATATACGATTACGCTTCCTTTATACTTCGAAATTTCGATAAAAGATGGCAGGACGAATGAATGAGAAATTAATTAATGATAAAATATATTTATGTTTTTTTTATTTTCAAGAGATGGCGATCATTTTAAAATTTCGCATTTTTTTATATTAACTTTTGTAAATTTTAGTACTGTCAGTGGTTTTCAACTTTTTTAAATATTATTTTCTATATAATTATTTGTATGTATTTCTTGATTAAATTAATTCAAAAAACATACGTTTCTTTTCATCAACATTTGAATACATTCGTAATGAATAACTTTTAAAAATTTTGTGAAAATTTATAAATAAATAAAAAAGTTATGACGACTTTAGTAGGTTGCACTGAAAAATGCAATTTTGCGCAAAACTAGCAGTTTCAATAGCCGGTCGGTAAAGTGTTAAAGTGACATCTCTCAAATTCGTCATCAATTGCTTAGTAGCGTATGGCAAATCATCAAATTTTACCGCACATTTCAAAATCGAACGTCCCTATACAAGTCTTCATTTTACACACGAACGATTTTCCTTCGAGGCCCTTGCGCATTTCAGCGTTCGCCCGTAACCCAATTTTCAGCGGGGCGATTTATGCCGCACGTGCATTTCTAAAATTGCATCGAATTTACGTCCGCGCGATATGCACCTTTTTGATGTCGGACGAAATTGCATCTCGCGTTTAGCGCGTGTCACGCATCTGGCACGAAATCAAGGCGAAATATAATTTTGATAAACGATATCGGCCATAATGCGGCCCGCGGAATAATAAATCCGCGAATAATGCGAATCCGAAACGACGGCGTTAGGCAATCGTCGCCGTCTCTTCTATATGTATATTAATAATTTTTGTTGCACATCGGCTTGATTAATTCGCGCGTTTGCGTATTTACGATCGTTCGCGGTAAAATACCGACGCACTTTACACGGCTATTTGCGTCGATAGTTTGAAATTATAACGATGTTCGATTCGAAATCCGAATTGGCTCGAGATTCAAATGTTTAATGAGCTCTTGATTAATGTTCGGTCGGGTCTGCGCTGCGGTTTGTTATTTTTTTTTTTTGTTTGAATTATTTCGTAGTTTGGGCTTTTCGTTGTTTACGTGTCGCGTTTTATGATTGTTTTTCATTGTGCGTGTGAATCGTATATTTGATGACGTAATTGTCGGTTTTTAATCGTGTATGATGTTCTATTGTTTTATTTTTGCGTTTTATATTTTCTCATATTGAATGGGATGAGATTTATTTTACATCCTGATCGTGAAATACGATTCTTTTGTATACGAAAAAGATTTTAATGCGATTTTCCTTTGTGCAAAGTTAAAAGCTTGTGCGCTTTGTTTCTAATACGATTTTCTGACTAATTTTGAACTTTCCCGAAGTAAAAAATAAACGTAATCTTCTAATATCTACGTGTTTGTTTACCGATACGACCTTTCCAAATTCGATAATACGAAACAAGACAAACTTTATATTACGCACCTGAGATTTCGCAAGCGAACTTAGCTCGCCCACCGCCCCCATTCGCCCAAATCCCCGCCTTTGTTCTCGGAGATCCTTTGATCTGCTTCGAACGCGAAATTTTCAACCCCGACAATCCGTCACGTCTCGCAGATCCTGACCGTCCTCTTCAGCTGATGATGATGGCCGCCGGCAAACGATCTATTTGTCATACGTACCCTTATTTTCGTCGCGTTTCCCCTCCATATTGCCCGGAGACATTCGCGAATGTATTATGTCATTATTATGTGCGCGTGCGTGAATATCCCGTCGGAACTTTTCACCGGGATGATTAATGGCCCGCGACGGTTCGCCTCTCCTTTCTCCGGTGCCCGTAACGACGCCGGGATGCGAAAGACGTTTCGAAAGAGGCATTGTCGAACGGACTCGTGGTGTGGGTGGTTTTTGTGCAAGAAGGTGTTTCGACGGCGAATTATTACGAATAATCCAGAAAATTAACCTGAAGAATTCGTTGAGTCCTTCACTGCTTAAAAGGGGGTGACAAAGCTGTTCGTTTAATGGATTTTTTTTCTCAAATGTATTTCGTTTTGTACTCGATCACGTTTTAAAGATGTATCGTTAATTTAAATCAACGAATATTAATATGTATAATATAATACTTCGTATTATAATAGTATCTCATTATTATGGTTCAATACTAATTAATCAAAATTGGGTTTGTATAGTGAAGCACTAATATCCTGTCGAGATTAAGCTCTCGAAATCCCATCAAGATATTCGTTCTCTCGTCTAGCATTCGATCAATTCGACCCCACCCAGCTTTTTGCCCACACATAATTGCCGTTAAATTTAGCAACGTATTCAATTGGTTTCCAAGACCGTGTTCATTATCAATCTTAATTCTCATAAGCATCATAATCAAGGCGACGTCGACGTCTTCGATAAATCCACTCTCGTAGAGCTGACACTGTCACATTTACCCGTCGGGAATATGCGCTCGTTTCAGGAAATTTATATGACGTTGCGTAAATTCACGCATCGACCTTCTGAAATATTCTGGTCTGATGCAACCATCGGATTGCACTCGCTCCATTTTGAATGTTCGCGATACTCTTTATATACGTTGCACAACCCCGAATGACGTCGAATCCGATAAAAGTGTCCGTTATTGTGCTACGTAAAAATCGGTCGGGGGAGAATTAAAGTTTCACACAGTCTGAAAGCGCTTTCGTTTCATGCATAATACAGCCGGTTTAAAGCGACTCATCGTTAGCCACGATTTCATGCTCACCGAAACTTTTCAGCCATTTCACGTGACAAAAAAGAAAAATTGACACACTTAATAATATGTAAATTTTATACGAAAAGAATCTTCAAATTTATAAGAGCTTTTCCGCGTTGATTTTCCGATGAATTCTTTATATTTTAATTCTCGCACCGTCACGAAAATTCGACAAAACTCTCTTCGGATACAGCAATAATAAAGATCTAAAAGTTTATGGCGAGGAAAAGGATATATAATGGCTCTGACCTCTGCCGCCGAAGTGCAATTTCCACGCTCAATTTAACACAGGACTTCTCGTTCAGAAATTTAGTTCCACCATTAAGAAAAACGACCTTTCTATTAATTGGGGACCCGCAACAAATCCCGATTGTTGCACCGTCCGGGACTCGGAGAGGGTGCTCCCGAGTCCCGGGTCCTCCGTTTCGAAAATAGTCCGCGGCTGTCGTATTTGATCGACGAATTTGGGTCGACGGGGACTCGCAGGCAATTAGCAGCCGATAATTGTTCCGGAATCGAACCGGCGCTAAAATGTGGAGCGGCTGGCTCCGAATTAGATCTGGCCCGATGGGTGTCCCACCTCCGGGAGGAGCTGGTCGATCGAATGTTCGCGGAGCTCTCGGCTGAAAAAATGGACGGTGGTTTTGCGAGGGATTGTGGGATCGTGAATGGACGGGTCGGAGTTTGCGGTTGTCTGCGTTTGGGAATGTTGCTTTTGTCGGCTATGATCGATTTTGATTGGGGTTTATCAAGTGTCGAAAGTATCGGTTGGATTTGAGTGGCGTTAAGTTTGATACGTTTAGTCGATGGTAGTGGTGTAGTTAGGGTATTGTGCGTCCGGGGAAAAATTACATCGTTGGCGCCCTCTCATTTTCAAATATAAAAAGTCGAAAAATTTTATGAAAAAATGTTGGTTTAAAAGAAAATATTGATTACATGATATCGTAATCGAAAAAAATTGAAGTCGCTGATGATTTTTTTTCGTTTTTCATTGATATATTAGCAAGAAGTCATAGTTCGTGTGCGACACAATTTTTTATTTTTTTTCAATCTATAAAACGTAATTGATGGTTCTAATACGGTTTTTGATAGTATTTACTAATGGTATTTCGTTAAAAATACAAAAAACCAACGGGGGCGCCAATATCTAATGTAAAATCTTGCTTCTACATCTGTGCCATTGTGCTTTACCAAGTTATTTGTATCCCCTTAGCTACATCTCTGGTTGTTTGATAGGAATCCTGTGATTATTCGGAATGGAATATTTTGATGTTTGTATACATTTAGTTTAATGTTGTTTTAATAACTTTTCTTATTCTAAGGAGCATAGTTTTGGATATGTTGATCTTCAAATATTATCCTTCTCTTATCTCATAAACAAACATCATATGTTATCAAACAGTCTTATCCAACAACTAACTTTACAATATAAGCTCCCTTAAGCAATAATGTTCATAAACACAAAATAAAATTTACAACCAGCATAAAACACCGACCATAATAAATTAATTCAAAAAACCAATAATAAAAAGCTTTCATTATTCCAACGTTTATCACTTATGCTCACGGTATCGAAAGAGCAACACTTTACCGACCGGGCGGAATGGCTACTGGACTTAAATTAATGACCGCACATTTTTGCGCGAAATCGTACTTCTTTGCACAATCTACTTAAATTGTTGTAACTTTATTAATCAGTCGGGAAATCCGGAAGGCATGTCCTGTCTTTCACTTTCTGTCAGAACAAGACCGGGATATAATCCGGGTCCTGAATTTCTCCGCAGGCACAATAAGGGTCATTTCGCAAACCAAGCTGCGTGAGCTTGGCAGCGAACACGCCGTGACCCGTCAAATATTACGAAACAAAGAGATCGGACACGACCCCACGTGTAGCTCAGATTGGCCGCCTGATATCTGGAAAGAAAGAGTAGGTGTATCGACCAGTTACAGCCTCATCCCATCTCTCCTATCAACAGACGTCTAGGGCTTATTCAAGCTCGCGTTTTTTTTTAATACTTCAAAAGTTTTATCGTTTCTTCGGATAGGACATTACCTACTATTAATGCTCGGTTTTTATAAAAACAGTAACCGGTAGTCCTCACCTGAACCTGAAGATCTAACGGAAGGATGCCGGTCACCATCAGTGCGCCAATTTAGACGCGATTCGATATGATCTTGTTAAAACCTTCGAGCGGGTGCATTGTCGCAAAATTTATGACATACGTATTATCGCTTCTCCCACTTTTACCACTGAGTCATCAGCATCGAGATCCGAGCTATTCTAGAGTCGGTCTCTCCGACGTATAGACGGTACCGGGTGTGCTTGCAAATTTTTATTATTCATTGATATTTGGGAATTTCCGTAAGAATCCCTCCAAAACATGTGGACTGGAGAAAAAAAAATTCTCAGCATCAATGAAGTGTTGCCGTTGCCGGTCCTTTACTTGCAAGAACTATTCTGCAGTTGAGGTGGTTTACAATTGTAAGAATGAGAATATTGATTCTGACTAATTAGTCGATAAAATATTTTGTTTTTGCTGAAACAAGTGTTGTTTCGTTTTTTTGTTTAGAAAGTCAAATATATTTATTTAAAAGTACTGTCGTTTATCATTTTTCATTTAGCAAATCCCTAACATTTATATAAATAAAACATCTTTTACATAGAGATGACATAAAATTTATGACACGCGCCCGCTCGAAGGTTCAAAATCAACGAAGCACGTTAGCTTCGAAAAAGCGCGAGGATATGTTTTACATCTAAAAAATTTGAAATCCCATAACATAACACTAATAAAAATCTTGTCAATTCCAGCACATGGTCCAGACGGGGATGGCGGCCCCGTTCGGCGCGGCCGCCGCACAGTTCGCGCAGAACGGCGGCGAGCCCCCGCTGCCTGTGAAGGCGGACGCAGCCGCCGCAGCAGCAGCAGCAGCGGCAGCCGCAGCCGCAGCCGCCGCCGCCGCGCAGGGCGCCCCCTTGCCCAAGGCCGACGGGGGCGCAGCGCCCGCCACGCCCCTCGCCGCCGTCCAGGGACAACCCCCGGCGGCGGGACCGCCCTTCTCGCCCCCGCTGCAACAGCCGCAGCCACCCAATGGCATCGAACAACAGACTGTCAGCATTGTAAGTCGATATGATTTAAGGTGAACTCACTTATTAGACCGAGCGCCCATTAGCGATTGAGTCGCGTGCGATCGCGAATGGAACGCATCGTTTCGGATTGAAATGCGCGCATATGTCTTATGCGCGCGTTTCAATCCAAAACGATGTGTTCCGTTTGCGATCGCGCGCGACTCAATCGCCAGTGGGCGCCTGGCTTTAGGCGCACGCGAGAGCTTTTCGGGCTCGGGTTGTCCAGTCGAGTGCGAGTTTTGCATTTCTGGTCTGTTATAATGATGCAGAATTTATGTTCGATGCGGTGGCGAAGGGGCTTCAGAATAACTTTTTTTATTATTATTATACTTATTAGCGGGTCAACCCGTTGTATTGACGTAAGCGTGTTTTTAAAAATCGTTCTAGACATGAAATTGTAACGTAGTTCGGTTCGATAAATATAACCTAAAATGCTGACAATATACTTTGCTATTTGTTTAATTCTCATTATAAATAAAAAAATTATAATATATACGCGTTAAAGAATAAAGTAACTGACATCTCTAATATTATATTGGTTGTTCACCTCAAATTAAATGATTTCCACTACGAACCAAATATTTTCCATTTTAAATTAAATATTTTTTTATTTCGAATTAATATAGTTTATAACATTTTAAGTAATTTTTTTTGGAAGATTAAATACATGGCTGTTTGATATTAGTTCTAAATATTCAGACGATTGTAAAATAATTTATCTTCGCCTGCGTAAACGTGCCGGGCACAAACTTTCGGTGTTTGACTTATTGTAAGTATTCATTGATCTACAATTTTCAGATTGATTTAATTATGTAGTATAATACATATGTAATTGTAAAGAAATAATCCCAGGTATGTAAAAATGTACAAAATCGCTTACCGTTACCGAATAATAATAGGAAACAAAATATTTTCGTCAAATGACGGTTCGTCCATGAATCGACGAAGATTTGTAATGGAAAATATTTGGTTTGGAGTGGAAAAAATTTGAATTGGGATGAAAAAAATGTATTTATATACGTATATAGGAAATATTATAAATCGATACAGTAAGTTTATATTTTGAACTTCGTTTTGAAAAAATAATTGAAACGATAAAATTCGTTACTCTGCAGCCCCTTCGTCTCACAATCAGCTATATTTATAAGTTCGTTTTCGCAATCGGAAAATTCGCGCTTCCAACAATCAAAAACGAGCCTTTCAATAAAAGTTATAAATTGGAAACACAATCGAAACTAAATCAATGTAAACCTCGACCGACTCGAATTACGTTTGAATAAACAAGAGTTTACCGATTTTCCGCGAATGTCGGCGGGAAAACGAAGACTTTCGCTTCTCGGAAAGGATGCGGGACGGGGGCGAAAGCTCGGCCGCAACAATGGCGCAATTTTATTATTTCGCCGCGGAAGACCGACATCGAGAAACTTCGATAACGCTACCCGAACCGAAAGCCCTCCTCTCGCGCTTTTGATTTTCGCCGAATAGCCTCGGTCTTTCGGTTTCGAGAAACAAACACTCGGAGCGGTAACGTCTTTTCGATGCTAGAGATTTTCTTTAGAGTTTCCATCGGAAACTGAAAACGCGCAGTCGAAAATTTTCTCTTGAAATTTTCCATCGGGTTATTGAGATATTGTATTCAAGTAAAATTCTTCGAAAATTTACGTTTCATGTGATTATTTCGTTAAAATAAAATTCCAAATTTTGCTTCAATTATTATTTGATCTTTTATAGAAACAACAATATTAATAATGCACTCTTAGAACCATTATAGTTTGATTACATTTGATTTGTAAATTATTTTTCTGATATGCAATTAAAATAGTATGACTACCTAATTCAATAGTAGATTGATAGGATAAACTTAATTTTGTATTCTTACTATTTATACATATTGTGGAAAAAATGTCATAGAGTGCCACATATGTCATAGAGTAGTTACCATTTGTGATTGTCTATATATGAACCAAATCTCACCTATTGTTTTGGCAATTTTCGCTTGAAAACTTTTATTTTTATATAGTTTTTATTGTTATTGTTTGTGCTTTATGTGTTTCACCTTTGAAATCCATTGATGTGTATTTCCCATGGAGACTGGTGGGTTGCAGCAAACGGAACCTGAGGGCACTGTGTCGGGGGCCAGCGTCGGCGTCGGAACTGGAGTGTCGGTGACTGGAACCGTCGAAGGCACGGTAGCGTCGACCGGGACCACTCCGACTGCCGGAGCACTAGTAAACGTCGGTGTCCCTTCTACACAATCCACAGGCGACAAAGCACTGTGTCAACCAAAGCGTCTTCATGTTTCAAATATACCGTTTCGGTTTAGAGATCCCGATCTTAGAACGATGTTTGGTGTAAGTTTCTCTTCTTTATATAGTGAATTTACATAGTTCATTACAATGTTTCATGTTCTTTTTGTTTCCCATTTCAGCAATACGGTACAATTCTTGATGTCGAAATTATCTTTAATGAACGTGGATCCAAGGTAGGCTTTCCAAAATTTATTCTATTCATAATATATATTTTTGAAATATTGAAATTTTGTTAGAAATTTTTTAAGCCTTATTGAGGTGTTGTTAAAAATTAAATAACTAATTTGGTACTACATCTTTACTTATAATAGTTTTTTGTAAGATATTATATTTCAACTTTTCTATATATAACCTTTTTCATAATTATAATAATACAATATAACATTATTTTATCATAACTTGGTATTTGTCTATTCTTCGTAGAAAATATTAATTTCTAATGATTTCTGTTAAAAATAAATCGTGATGGTTGGATTAAATCGTTTTAAGCATATCATAAACTTCTGAATTTTAATGACTTTTTATTATTAAATCTCAATAAGGCTTCTTAAATTTAATTTAGTTATTATATCACTAAGTTCACTCTGCAAATGTTTCTTGTGAATTGCACTTGATATTGTCAAGTTTTCTGCTTCAGTTGTCGATTGTGTTTTATATATTTATATGATCTTATAATGACGGTGTGTATTGTATATTCATATTATTCACTTTTGATAATCGTATTGATTATTTAGAATTATATATTTACGAACATACATATAATATTAAATTCTGAAACATATGCAGCAGTTTACATCTTCAATTACAGTAATATTTATTAAGTAATGAAAAATATCAAAACTTTGCCATTCTAAATATAAATTCAAAACTCAAGAGGACATGCTTTTGTATTTTGTATCAACTATTACATATTCAATATACATGATTAATTTCAATTTAAACCTTTATTCAATTTATTTTTCAAAGACATGTCTTCATTTTTATATGACTCCCAATATTTATTTTCATTTCAAATATTTATATAAAATTATATTCTTTTTTGTAAATACATATATATGTATATATACATATATTTGAACCATATAAAAAAAAATACTTCCTATATAATCCGCTTAATTATAAATTTGCAAATGTGTGATACTTTCCCGTTCACATATTGTCACTATTGATTATGCCTATTTTATTTTACATATATTTAATTTTTTAATTTTTTTTTTTTTGAATATTGAAATATTCTTATATTGATTGGATTGTTTTGCTTAATGTTACCGCTTTCCTTGTGAATTTTTTGGCAATTCACCTTAGTTATCCGTGTTCCTTTTGTTAATACAATTTACCTTTATCGTTATTTTTGAATTAAGTCTTAGTTACACCGTCATGCAGTGTCAGATGCCTCATATATATATTTTTTTCTATTTATATGTGTTTCGATTTGATTTATTACTCATACTCTTTTTCCACAATTATTTAATAGATTTGATATGAAGATGTGTATTCTCAAACTTAAATTTATATAATCAATGATATAGTATTTTTTGATAGCACAAGTCTCTCTGCTTTTTTCTTGAGAAGCTTTTTATCACAAACTGCTCTTGAATTAATGTTAGTTTTTAACCCATACTTTAAATTATGATATTTGTTTAAATTTAGAAGTATTAATTGTATGTTAATAACAAACAGTAATTGTATTTAATTTAGTTATATTGTTGTAAAAAATTATCTATGCACTCGACTAACAAATATGTTATTTATTCAATTGCTTTTGTTTGATAATTTAATTGTTGTTTTAGATCAGCATAAAATCATTTTTAGTGTTAGAAAATGCGTATGTTTTCTATGAATTGTGTAACTTTTCTATCCTTCATATACATCCTTATCATGTCATCAGTTTTTAGATTCGTATAAAATATTTCGCTACTGATTTTAATACAGTTTGAAAAAAGTAACTATCGTTATTACCAATCGATGTGTAATTTATGATTTTATAAATAGAGGAATAGTTGTGTATGCAGTCAAATTTTAGAGGCATTTTACACTTATATTTATACATTGAATCATGCCATGTTTTTACATTAAGCAAATAATGCAATTTATATCTATATATCTATACTATTATAAAACCGAAAGTTTCTCCGTCTGTCTGTCTGTCTGCCCCCAGTTTTTGGGAAATTAAACTTTGTCCTTTATAGAAATCGCGAGGATAGAACCTATAGCGCTCATATTCTCAGATATAC
>JAOXNN020000013.1:1369599-1380736 GCA_028571205.2 Hydropsyche betteni
TTATTTATTTTTTATTCTCATCTAACAAAATTATCCTCTCTTAAAAGCAAATATGTATGAATCTGTAATATGTATGGAATGCCTTTTTTTTAAACAATTATAATCATACCTTTTACTGTCATTAAAAATTAATCTCATGCTTTTATTAAATGTTAAACTAGGTAAACAATGCGACAGCTCGAGTTCAAACAAAGAAACCCACTACAGTACCAAATGGTAAGTTCATCGACTATTTTTACCAATGTTAAATACATTTCCATTTTATAAATACAGTCTAGAATGAACCGTTAATCATTTTTGTAATAATCGCACATATAAATCGGTCATTATGATACTTCTTTCTAAATTTATGTCTATTCTTCAAAGTCAACAACCGACCCTTGAATGTTTTGTTTTTCTTATTCGTACGTCACATTCTAAATTATAAACCATGAGAATGTTTGGTTGTAAAAAGTATTATATCCAGATGTTTATTTCGTTTATTCAGTATTACTGACTAGGAACCAATCGATGTCTACACTAGGTGAGAGCATAACATTTTTAAATATTTAAATGTTAATTGTTGTGACTGCAAACGTACACAAAAGTAGCAATGTTACATATACTTTCTAGCGATCTTATGTTTTTCCCAACAAACATTTCTACTACATTTTATTTTTATTTTATGATTTTTTAAAAAAAAAATCACATATTGTACTCTCACCAAAAAAAAAAATATAAATATATTCATATACCATCAATGCTTCTTTCCCGAGAGTGGTCTGTTTTTCTGTTAATTTTTTCTGGCAATGTTGATTGTTACTTGATTGATTTCCTTTTCTGACTACTCAAGTACTATGCGCTTCTTTATGTGAATGTGCGTGTAAAATTTATATAAGTACTTTGTTGTTATTTTTGGATTTACTTTCCGTTGATAGTGTTATGTTTCACAGAAGGTCCTCGTTACATTTTCGATAATTCACGTCTTTTGTGCAAAAACGTCACAACGCGTTTCATTCAGGATTTATCGAGGACTTTCTGTTTCTCAATTAGAACCATGTTCTCTTTATAGAGCATTGTTTTCGATGTGTCTTGAATGAATTATATTTAGGTTTGTAATTTATATATAAATATTTATATATGAATCTCTTATTCATTATTTATTTTTTAAAATCAATTGAATACCATTTTTTCAAAAAGAAAATTTTATACAATAGCTATTTGTATAAAACCGTATAAGCTCGGGAAGCCAAATCTGTAGACAAATTAAGTGTTTTATCTCATTATATTATTCAAAGCACCTTTACTAGAACTCTGTATTTGTTTTCTTAATTAAATGTCTTGTTTTTTGTTACAGTGTGCGTGCAATGGCCCGAAGGTATGTGTGATAATTTTTAATTCAATGATTATTACTATATATATGCTAGTACATTGGTTATGGAAATAGGCATATTTGATTAAAATATTGATGGCATGTTAATTCTTTTTTGAGTGATTCTGCCATGAATGCCAGTAATAAATTTGTTACACAGTAAATGCTGCCATTTCTTATCAATGTGTTTTATTTATTTTTCCAAGAAATCTGAATTTTATGAATATATTTTATATAAGATAGTTTTTAATCATCCACATTTTTTGCCCTGTTTTCAAAATTGAGAATCGTGTAATGAATGTATTACGAAAATAATTTAAGTTATTTTATCTATTTGTCCTTAAATCCCAGTTTTCTTTCACATAATATATTCGAATTTTGCTTTCAGTTAAATATTATATTTCGGTTCTTATTGGATGTTTAAAGTGTTTCCTATCTCTTTTATTGATAAACTCACAGCACTATTGTTTTAAGTGTACACATTTATAATGGTATTCTTTTAGAGAACAGAATGTTGTGTCATGGTGACTACCAGTTTTTTTTTATATTTTTAATTTTAGAAACTGATAGTTTCAGAAGGAAATTCACAATTGTCATAGGTAATAAATAGAATTTTTGGAAGAATTGAGAAAATACAATTTTTTTCATCAAACACTATGTTAGAGTACACATCTATACTATACTACATATTATAATTTAGTCATAATGTATAGGAATAAAATATTTTTTACTATTCATTTGAAAATATTCATAGTGTTTGTTAGAGAATGTTTTATGCCTTCGAAAATAGCAATCAGATTGAAATTATTTTTAATGCTGTCTTCTTTGATCATTGCATTTATCTGATGATTCTTTTTACGTTTTTGTCCATACGAAATGTACTTTTTTTATTTCATGTGTCTTTTTATAATTTATGTTTTTCTTTTTTGCAATTTTTATTTGTTTTCTTATCGAGGGCTCGTTTTATGAGAAATCGGAAACAATATAAAAAAAAATAGTCTTCCATTTTTAATCTATCGATACACGAAGACTTCTTTTTTCATGAAACGTGCTGAATACTCATTTCATGGATAATGTTTTTCTTTTTTGATTTTTTAAAAATGGCACATTGAACAGTTTTTTATTGAACAACAAAAAGTAGATATATATTGAAATGATACCAAAAAGCATTTCTTAAAATGTGAGCACTATCAGTGTCAGTATGTGAGTGGGTGGTTGTGTGTCAGTAGGATTGCGAGTCTCAGGCGTGACGTGGCCGTGGCTCGCACCCCCGTCCCCCGCGGCGCCCTCAATCGTGCTCACACCCCGGCACGCGGCCCAGCGCAGGAGGTATCGCCTACCCGCCACATTAATTAACGCAGCATCCCCTTTTATATATATATATAAACATCTTTGTTTCTTGTACAGTAGTTTTCTAATTTTTCATTCACCAAACCGTGTAACTGTCGCTCGGGATTGCACAAGTTTTTCCTGTGTACTATTTTTCATATATATTTGTCTTAACTAATCTTAACATTTTGCCTTTTTAGATTCACACTGCAAGATGTGATTTTGAGGGTAGTCAAACGGTGCTCTGTGTACTATAATAATTCGTTTTCAATACGTTCCGAAAAATGTACAGAATCCGTCCGCGTGTGAATTCCAAACGTTTGAGCGACAGTTGTCGGAAACTTAAATCATTTGAATCCCCAGTCTCGTTGCATATTAGATTCAGTCTTTGCAAATTCAACTGTCTCTCGATCGGTTGGATATTGTGTTTAAACCGTGCACCAGAGCACCTTTTATTACCTTTCATGTCGTTGGTTTATTATTTAATCATCTAATAGCTTTGTGTGCACGACTTGGCGGAGACTAGCATTTTAATATCGTCTCGTTATTACCGTTTTTTATTATTATTTTAATATATATATATACCTATTATAATTTGAGCATGATAGGTGAAGGGCGATGCGTGACGCTTTCTCTGTAATTTTTATTTTTTATTTTTTACTTTTATTGTTTAATATTGATTTAACCGAGAGCAGCAGTGGCCGCCCATATTTTCTTAGTGAGATGATTACGGTAGCCATATTGCATTTTGTGTGTGTGTTGTGCATGTAGCGGCGGCCCTAAGAGGGGTGGCCGTGCAGCGAGGGCGGCACGTGCAGATGAATCGTGCTGCAGCCGCTGCGGCTGCCCTTGCACACTACCCTGCCTCTCCCGGTGCTGCCCCCTCCCCCGCAGCCCCCGTCACCCAAGCCACGGCTGCCGCTGCATTCGCTCGTCACAGTACTCCATTGGCCGCGGCTTTGCATCCCTTCTCACAGTAAGTACACTCATATACACCAGTCACCGACACCCGGTTTATCACGGTATTTCGAAAACGATTTCACTGTGTGTTTATGTACCGTGGTTGTTGTTAGGTATTCGATCTGTATCATCCGGGCGTAAATTTTTAATTATGAGAATTGTCGAATCAATCTATACAAGTTAAATTTATCAGTTTTTAAATTTTACTCGTTAACTTTCAACTGTGGATTATTATTGTTTGTGATATATTGCATCGTTTAGATTTTTTTGTTGTTTTCGATAGTTTATGATTTGTTCTCAATATATTATTCAATATGTACAAACAATTGTATAAACGTGTCATAGTTTATTCAAACTTTTCTTTAGAATGTATATTCATATAAATTTTTATCACGATTCGAGCATATTTGAGCAAATTTTCTACTTTTATGTATATTCAAATTATTTTTCATGCATGTTTCACATTTCAGATCTCTAATTTTTCCCCCAAATAATTAACGTAGTTTTTTCAATAATATTTACTGTTTAAATTAAAATTTGTTTTAACACTAAACGTTTTTAATATTTTCGCATGTCTTTGGGAATGTATTGTGTAGATTTTTATTTTTTTTTAATTTTTTTAATTGTAAATACGTGTTCACTTCAGTATTTGGTTTTTGATAGCATTTTTTTTACTAATATCGCTTTCATTTTTAAATGTGTAACCCACTTTGGAGTGTAATGCTTTCCGTTTAACTTTCAAATTGTTAGTGTTTATTCCAGATTTGATTACGAATTTTTTATTCTTTATGTAAGTAAATTGAATCCTTGGTTTTTATAAGTTGTCTGATAAAATTGATTACGTTTAAAAAATTTTGAGTTTTTTTAGTGAAATACTGTGACACATTCGATTAGCAATATTTATTTTTTAGTACAGTAACTTCTCGTGGACACAGTCAACCTTTATTTTGAAGTAAAAATTTTCTTTTGAAACTTTAACTATTATATTTGTATTCTATTTTTCCACAATATATTTATATTAAAAAAAAAAAACTATTCAAACGATCAAAACTTTTTTGAAAATTACTTGTACTCAATCATGTTCATTTTCTGTAATTGTTGTTTTTCTATCTGCAGTGTTTACTATGACCCCTACCTAGCAGCTGCAACTGATCCGAATTACAGACTACAGGTAATTATATGTTTTTTTTTTATTAATAAATCAATTACTAGTAATGTACAAGTGTTTTACGAAGGATGAATGTGTTTTCGTGTGTGTCTCTGAACACTGTGTTTGTGTACAATCCAAATGTAAATCATTTGAAATATATACTCATCATTTAAGTTTTTTTAAATCATTTCTTATTTTTTTTTGCTGTGACTTAGTTCAATAGTTTAATGAGCTTCTGTTTTCACATTTTCAAATCTGCTATAGTCCTGTCATTATTTTTTTTTCATTTAAAATTCCACATTAAAAAAATTCTGATAATAAACTCATATATATTTGGAAAAACACAAAAAAAATACAGATCGTTCGATTTCAAATAATGAATATTTTCACGCTGAATATTTTTATCATTTCATCGCACAGTGTGCCGTTATTTACATTCGAACGATCTTTTGTGATTATTTTTATTTTATCGAATCAATCACAATTTAAATCCTATCACAATGATACAATATATATAAAAAGGGTAAAATATTTTTTCGAAGCATAATAATTCTTGTTCCAGGCCGCCAAGCCCGTCGTGGAGGTAACGTCGTCAACTAAAATTTGTTTGCTAATGCTTTCTTTTTGAATCATGCTTACTTACCTGTAGATATTGTACTTGTGCCACGATTATGTGTTTATACAAGTATTGTACGAGCGTTGTCCCGCATATATAGCTATTATTACCTACTGTATTGGCAAAAGCTGCACATTTCCATTCACTTCCATTTATATAATTAAAACAAAATAAAACTACAATAAGTCTACTTCTTTTGGTGGAGTTATGATTATGGGATTACTCGTTGATATATAGTTAATATATTTTTGTGCTTTGTCTCTTTATCGTTTAGGTGGTTCACCATTTATATTCATTGTGACTAAAACTAATTGTTATATTGTTGCTATATATATATATTTAATCACTCAGATGCATCAAGTTACAGTGGCACATCTGAAATTACATTGGACCAGTTTGTAGTTTCCTTATAGTCGATAGTCTTTTTTGTAGTAATTAAATATACTAACATCAAAATATATCTCACACCTTAGTTTGTTTTTCATGATCATTTATTATACAATTATATTTTTATTAATCTATCTTGAGGCAATTCGATTTACCTAGCTCACTTGTCATGTCTACAACGTTAAAGTGTATCCTTCGATAAATGCTAGTTTCTTGTTATATGTATACAACTTTAGTTTCAATTTATATTTTACATTATGTGCAATTAAAAATAATCACCATAGAATAAAATTCTTAAATATTAAGTGTATGCATAAATATGAACAATTTTATCTTTGCTTTTCGAAATTCACAATTGTTTTTTTTTTTTTTGTTTATTTTACAACTACACAATATACACATACTGTTTAATTTGATTTGATATGAATTTAATTACGTAATGTCATTTCAGTAATTCGTCAACCAATAAACGAAGACATTATCTTGGTTCCTATTACATATATTCTACTACTTGATCACCTGTTTTTGTGTAATATACACTAATTATAATTTTAAAACAAATATTATTGCATGGTGTATTAATCGGGAGGTATTGCTTCATTCATTATTCTTGTTTGACATTTTTTTATTATCGATGAGCATGCCTATTAGATCATTAAAATTATAACTTTCTTCTTTTAAGACTTGGAAGTTAGTTCAGCTTAATTTTCAAACCTTGTGTGTAACTTTATTTGTCAATTGGGTTTTTGCTGTTATTTTATTTTTCGAATCGAAGCGAAGATTAATTTATTTTGTCATGAAAGTATGAAGATCATTGTTTTGTGAGTATTTATTTTATACATTTCTTAACAATAAAATAATCAAGTCTATTGGTTTTAGATTAGTGATCACCAAAATTTCCTCGATGTTCAAGCGATATTTTCACAATTCCTTTATTACCGTTAAATTTTCAAATGGGAAAAAAATACTAATATGCGAACTTTACATATGGTATATGTATGTTCTACAGTCTTTGACAAATATTAATCTTCTATATCATTTCATTTTTATTTCATTCAATTCAAAATTCAGTGAAGTTCGATATTTTTTTTAAATGGATAAACGCGAGTTTGTTTGCATGTCAACAAATATGGGATCTTTGAAAATCAACTCAATGTTCACGGCATGTAATTCATTCATTTTCTGTTTATAAATACTAAAATTTCATAGATTCAGAAATACAGTAATTTCAGCTGGTAGTATTGAGCTTGTGTGTATTTCATTGTCGGTACGGTACTTATTAGTAAGCTTAAAAAGCGAATTTAAATGAATTCAATTACATATTTTGATTTTCTTTTCTCGTATCGTACAGCTGATATGTACATGCATGCCCATAAATACTATCTATCAGTTACATACATTTCAAAAAAATTGTCCTAAATGTCAAAAAAACGGGCATCATTTTGAAAGAAAAATAATTTTCCAGTTTTCTAACGATAATTTTCTTCAAAGTACCGAACATTCTCAATGTCTAATTTTGGTCTATCGCTCATTGCTACAAACTTCATTTCCATCGTTACACATCAAATTATTAAAATATCATGAACTCGGATTCTGATTTTTTCACATATTATAATTGCTTATAGTGAAGCAATAACTCCCTAAAGAACATTATTTCTAATGTTCAGTAAATTTCTTATTTTTAAGTCAACAAAATTTACATATCACCGTGTATGTATAAAATTCATAAAACTTCATCAATACACTTAACATTATTCAGTACGAGAAGAAAAAAACACCTCCAACATTTCTATTTATGTCGATTATACATTATGCCATTCTTCTTACTTACGTTTCTAGATCAGTGTTGTTTGTCTTGTCCGCTTGTGACAATTTTTTTCTCCTTTGGTATATTACTGTTACATATTTTTGGCAAATTCCAATTCAACTATGCATTCACTTCGTTCACACAGCATCCCGTTATCGTTTCTTTTATTTTTTATTCAATTTAATGTCTATTTGAATTTACATTAAAATAGGCTGCAGCAGCTGCGGCAGCAGCAGCAGCTCCTCTTCTAAAGGCGCCCTTGGCTTCTACACCTGCTGGATTAGCGGCAGCTAATTTCACTGCTGTTGCAAGAGCAGCATACAGTGCGCAACCCGTTGCAGGCTACGCAGCTGTGGCTGGGTAAATTTAAATACTTTTTCTAACTATAATAAAATCGCACTTTCGATATTTCGTTTAATCAAAACTTATTTTTGATATTACAGTTATGGCCGAGAATACACCGACCCTTATTTAAGTCACGGTATAGGTCCAGTTGCTGGTTACGGGGTAAATATTCATTGATGCTTTTCAACTGAATTATATAATATTTAGATTTTTTTTAATGTGTTTTCTTTTTATTTATTTTGCAGGCTGCGATGTATAGAAGTGGTTACAACAGATACGCCCCGTATTGACTTCCCTTTATGCCAAATGTAAAAAATCCATGACTAAATATGAAAAATAATCGCATAAGTTTATTCAAGGAACTCCTATTTTCATCTATAAAGATGCTTGTTATATTATGAAAAAAGATATATAAATATATATTTTACATAATATAATCCATGGTACAAATATATCATCGTGTATGAGACGGTTATTTCGTTCAGCGTAACAATCTAACCGGTTCATAAATAGAAGGATGCAGCATCTTCGTCGAAGCTTCGAAAGTGTATTTTAACTGTTACCGATTTCAGCAATGAAAATTATTCCTTCGTATAATTGCAGGCGTTACAGCCTTAATTGTATATTTCTTATATTGTAATAAGTTTGTGAAAATGAGATTGCATCAGCTGTTATAATAATATTTTATACCAAAGTGATTACTAATATTTACATTTTAATTTGTAAAGACTAACAAATTGCGTAAAAAGTGATGGCGGCAGCTAGGTGATGATGCATGACGTTTTATACCGTTAAAAACCGTGTAATTTGATTTTAACAATTGCCCAATAATTTCACGATAAACCTCCTCCATTTGAAACGTTTCTAATATTCTTTTAAAATAAATTTTATGTAAAAATATAAAAAATCGTGATAATCTTTTAAAGTCTGGTTTGCATGCTGAAGAAAATTGTCTGCCGTGCATCATTTCACCAAATACAAATCGATAATATTTGTTTTAAAGCTTTATTATCTATTTTGGTTCAGATAGTTTGTAGATTTAAATTAAATATCTGTCCCTCTGTTTTGGGACTTGACATATCGGTTCGTATTTCATAGAAGAATAGGCTATATATTATATATATATATTTATAATTGTAACCCAGTCTTTTTATAGTTATTTCTCAATGTGAGTCATTTTAGGCTATTCTAGAAATCTCAAAAAGTGATTGACAGCTAATTTTTTCATACCGTTGTTTTTATACTATTTATGTGTTGGAATCTCGCTCTTTTCTTTATTTGCTACAAATCAAGTCTCCGTATAGATTATTGTCAAATATTTTCTTAAATAAAATTAATTTGCTATCATTACGTTTGAGATCACGTCTTGAAACAATCAGTTAATAGTCTTTCGGCGCGGTCATGCCCGTCTTCAACGCAAATTGATTTTTATAAATGTGTCAACTCGAGCAAAGAAATGAACAAAAACTTTTATCATTTGTTAATTATAAAATAAAATAGTAATATGGATTCAGTCTGTAAAGACTACGTGTACATAATGTAAGAATTGAAGTAATATTTGTTGTTTGATAATATATTTTAGAGATGATTTTCATAGCTCATGTTTAAAATGATACGTATCAATACTCAAAGTTGTGAATTACCGTATTCTTACATTATTAATTATACGATAATTGAATTGTGAAATCTGTATCCTATTTTTTCTCTCTTTTACTTTTTAGTTCAAAAGTAAAACTATCTATCTATATAATATATAATTTTGTACAAATTAATTTGATTTTTTTCAATCGATTTTGATTTTTGATTTTTTTTTTTTTGTATAATTATGTATATGTTCATTTATTATTTTAATTCTAATATAAAAAATATGAGATTATCTCCTGATACGATTCAAAATTAATGTGACATATCCAGATAATGTAATCTAAACCTAAATATTCTAAGTATTTTTTTTTCTTTTGTATTAAGAAATAATGCCAATGTTATTTTCATAGTTACAGGGATTGTATAGTTTTTCAATGGCTTAATTTAGAACAAAGTAGTTTACCAGGCATGAAAACAAAATGCCGTTTATTCATAAATTTCCATGACTAAAATCTCTCTAATACTGTGTCATATTTTAGCGTGTGAATAAAATAAAAAATTCTTTTTGACCAATGTGAATGCTGGAATAGATGTTTCTAAGATAATTTAGGTATAATTTAAAAGAAGTCAACATTATTTTTCAAATCTCTAGAATTCTATCATAATCATTAGTTTTCTACATTCTATTGGATTTATCAAAAGATATGTAATTTCGATATATCTTTTTAAAACTGAACAAAAAAAGAAACACTTTAATCATGTTAATTGGTAAGTGCCACAATTTCATTCATTGTTCGAATTTTATGTGTGCTACAAAAATTTTTAATAATTTCTTTAACTGAAAAAAAAAATGATTAAACTTACACATGTGCGTTCATATTCTGTAAATTGTAAATTTATTACATTTAGCGAAGAGCAGTATTATATGTGTCCATTCATGTTTTGAATAATAATTATCTCTCGGATGTATTATAATTATTTGTCGAAGAAGTAAAATAAAACAAAGTCTTCCGTTGAGCACTTTACTATTTATCAAAGCACACAAGATTAGCACAAATGATTTTTATATGTTTCTTGTAATATAAATAAATAGCCGTTCTCTTTTTGCATTCGTTGTTAAAGGTGAAAATTTGAATTACAATTTTTGTTGTATCTGTGTATAATATTTATGTATGTATTGAAATTGATTATGTTCTCTATTGATTTATAATATTACATCTGAAAATTCGCAAACATACTTTTCGTTTATTGTGATAATTTATTTTCTGCAAGATTATTGTTATTTTGTTGTTAAATTTTCCATCTCAAATTTGAATATTTTTATTTTGTGCATTACATTGAATCTCACAAATGTGTACTCATTTTACATAATAAATTATAAGAAAAAAGTTATATGAAAATTTATTTTACCTGTTTTCTTTAAGCTTCGAATCATATACCCTACAAATATAATAAAAAAATAATCAATAATTCTATTCAATATTTTTACTACACATTGGTTTTCACTAATCACTAAAATAATTTAAAGTATGCATTTTCTGACCTGCTTGAGAAGGGCAGAAAATAAGTTGCTTTATTTGAGGTTCGTAAATTATCTAACGACAAATT
>JAOXNN020000013.1:1380836-1410547 GCA_028571205.2 Hydropsyche betteni
TAAATCAAATCCATTAATTTACATCTTCAAAGTAACTGGTATATGAAAGAATTTCATTCGAATTTGTGTACGATTACGTTCGAAGGTTTGTTTAATGAATTTTGTGAAATCGGTATTCAATTTCTAACACGTTAATGATACCTGAAACATATTAATATACTTTCGAAGGGACAAATATCGTGAGTATGTGATTTTCGATATTGGTTTGATCGGCAGTTTACAAAATTAAATTACAAAATTCTTGGCGATTGGGGTTATCTTTTCGATAAAAAATATCATTCATTTACCTACAATTAAATTCGAGGCATGTTGTTTTATTTTTTATTTTTTTGAAAAAAAAATTGAGCATTTTATACTGGAAAGATGTTAATATTTCTTTAAATAAATAGGTGTAATATATACATATATGTATATTTTTAATAATGTGACATCTATATTATTTTCATCGAACTACAGAGACTTGGCCCTGGAGTGTGGTATACTGGGGTGTGGTCCGGCCGGAGTGGAATTTTCTGGGAGTGGGGAACGACGTGGCGTGAGGTATTGTTCCACATGGAATTTTCACCCAACCGCTCTTAATATGTTTTAAAATATTATCTCGCCAATATTCTTTATAGGGCCAAAAACAGATACATTTAAAGGCTGAAGAATGTGCGTTGTGGGGGCAGGAAAATGTCAAGAAAATTATTTCTTAAAATTAGTTATTGAGGAAATTTCAAGTTGTTAGCTTGATATAAAACACTAAAATAATATTCAAATTCTTAATACGCATCCCAGTAAATATTTTAAAAAGAAAATTTTCTTATATTTTACATACATATACTCGTATTCTATATATTAATAACAAAAAAATATATGCAGAAAGCTTTGTTTTAACCTTCCAGCGGGTGTGCTGAGAATTTTCGCATGGCCGAGCGCTTGTCGTAAATATTACGTCATCAAGTTTTCAAGGAATTGCTGTAAGGTTATGAAAAATGATAATTGACAGTACTTTGAAAGAAATTTACTTGAATTTCTAAAAAAAAAACGAAACCACTTGTTTCAACAATAATAACAAAAACAAAATATTTTATTATTTAAATATTTTGTATTTTATATTCAGAATCAATAAAATCATCCATACAATTATTGCAAACCACCTCAACTGTAGAATGGCAACACTTCATTGATGCTGAGGATCTTTTCTTCTCCAACACACATGGTCTACAAACACTGCGTTTTGGAGGGGTTCTTTTAGAAGTTCCCAAATATCTATGAATAACAAAAACTTCTAAGTACACCCGGTACGTCTGTAGTTTGGAGAGACACTGACCCTTGAATAGCTCGGATCTCGACGCTTGTGACCAAGTGGGAGAAGCAATAAGGCTCATTTGTCGTAAATTTTACGACAGCGCATCCGCTGGAAGGTTAATCAGCTGATCATACATGCACTTCGGACGACAAAAAACAAAGTCATCACAAAAAACATTTCTATATTAGCATCATACGTAAATAAAAAGTATCCTAATAATGTAATCAATTCCATCTAATAATTAAGGATAAATGTTAAATATGAATAAAATAAAAATGTAGGATTCAATTTGAATGATTCGATTTACTATTTATTAAAAATAATAATGATGACATTTATTTACATAAAAAAAATAAATAGATATACACAAATCAGTAAAGTGGTTAATACAAATATAGAAAAATAAAAGTATACATGACATATAAACGTATGTATGCACACATTCATATATGTATACCATACATTCATTCATTTATTTATTCAAAGCATTTATGGTAATCATATAAATATGAACATAATGTTAGTTTTTACATTATTCCCAGCACTTATCCAATCATAATTAATATTATTCATGTTACAGAGAAAGATTGTGTGCATTCACATAGGTGATGTACGTTATTATTACGATATCTGCAAGCTATGACAAGAAACCGTACGTTCAAATCAATGTATTTCTTTTTTGGAGTTGGTAATGGATAACCAACTAATATTTGAGTACAGTATACTTGTAATGTTTGTTCTCTTTGAATAAATTTCCAAATTGTAGGATGGTAATATCCAACATTGGACTGGAAACTTCTGTGCTATCTTTCTACAGGATTATTTGTTCTTGGCAATCCATTTTTACATCATGAATACATATTTTACATACTGATGGTATACGTTGGTTGCTCTCGTCCACAATGTAATTATCTTCGAAATAATCTGTGACTGGTAAAATTTCACAAAGTGAAAATTCAGATTATATTTCAAAAGCACCGACAACTTCGTCAATCAGGACAAATGCAAGAGCTGGTATCATTCGTAATTCCAGTGGAAAGTTGAAATTTTCTTAGTAACGCTATTGCATCCCATTCGTTTAATTTTTCCGATACATTTTTTGACTTGGATGAAAGAAACATCCTTTAATTTCAGAGTCTGGGAATCTTCTTTCTAAACCGTGTATAACTGCCAATTTAAAGTCGACCATGATGCTGGTTGGATTCGAATTGACATCAAATATCGTTAATATCTCAAACAGTCAAATGTTTGTATCCTGTTTATTGTCTTGCAGTAAAACATTAACACATGGAATGACTCATTCATGAATAAGTACATGAATTCTATATAGTTCAAAAACTACTGCAGGAGCCAGAACCATGTAGAAGGAATTTTCGGCTACCATGTGTAAGTTTGTAAAGATCTAGAATATCAGCATCACTTATATTCAACGAAACAGGTAATAACTTGACGGTAACATTTGAAATTGTGCCACAGACGATGAAATATCAGCCATTGCATAGTCACTTATCGGTGAAACAAATTGATTTACAATTTTTTGCGATGCTTCTTCAGTTTCTTCGGCTGGTCTATTCATTTTTTGAGCAATATCTAGAAACTCTCTTCTTGATGGATTTGGAGTATGAGAATGATTGTTTAACCGGCCCACCAGCATTCCTTCACGGACTTTAATTTTAGCCTTACATTCTAACTTGTTACGCCTTTTCTCACATTCAAATGACACAACACCGTTAGCTAAATTTTTCTGTTTAACATAGACATAACCTTCAAAGATCACTTTCTCTTTTCCTTTTCTCGATTTTACAAATTGCATCATGGATAGTCTAAAAATATTCAAAATATAAACATAACAATGGTACTCCCGACGTATGTATATAAATAAATATCTATTATTTTCTATTATTATCAATAAATAGTAAATAGAACCATAAACTTTATTTTATTTATCATTTATTCTCAGATGGAATTGATTACATTATTATCAAGTATGATGTATACAGAAAAAAAATCAGGTTTTTTCGATTTTATAAATACTTCATACTACATATGACACAATAAATAAGTCAAATTGACATTAGAAATGTCAAACTATAGATGTGAAATGCAAATTTGGTAACTTATTTCATTCCCCACATTGTAACAACCTTAACTACCTAACCTTAAATTATAATTATTTTTAAAGTAATTTTTATCCATGGCGGTTTTTTTTTGCATGGGGAATTAATATCGAGGTTTGCAAATGGGATGATTAATATCCAGAGATTTTGCACAAGGGAGGTGGATAATGTATAGAAGGTTTGTGTCTTATTGTTCTATAACAAGTCAGCAATGAATCGAAGTACAGGTTTTCCACCTCAAATTAAATATTTTCCATTTCAAATTAAAAAATTTCCATTTCAAATTGAATATATTTCGTTTCAAATTAATATGGTTTTAAATAACATTTTATTATTTTCATATTTACATGTAATCGTTATTATGAAAGTTAGTTACTGGAAACCAGGAATACGAGAACATTAAATGATTACATAACACTTTTAAAATATAATAATTTGTAACGCTTCTTTAGCAGCAGCTGCAGGCGGATTCTGACGTTTTGGTTGCATTTCCGGGCAAATAAGCGTGTTTTGGAGAAGCGTATCTAGGGGAGGTCAAGGGGGTACAAAAACCCCCAAGGCGCCTAACTCAAAGGGGTGAAAAAACAAAGTTTCAAATATATATTTATTATAAAAATAAACTTTCTTTTTTTGATTTTTTTTTATATTTGAAAATGAAGAGGGTGCCCTTTATATTTGTCCCTATGCCTCGCTACGCCTTTGGTGTTCCGTAATCTTTTTAGTGCATTGTGAATTGTACTTTGACACAAATTTACACGTTTTCTCATTTCTATCCTCTCACAAATATTTTTCAATGTTATTGATGGGTTTTCTTCAACTATTTTTTCAATTTCGTCTAATAACTCAGAGGACAGTTTAGTTTTTCTTCTCCCACCGCGTTTTTTTTCTTCTAGCACACCATCATTTTTTTTAAACCTATTTATAATTCCAATTGCAGTACTCATATTAATGTCAGCAATTTCTGCCGATTCTTTGATTGTTTTGCCATTTACGAAACATCTTATTAAAACTTCTTTCTTATCAAAACTGATTTTCTCGTATTTTTTTGGACGATTTAACACAATAGGGCTGTTTGATTTTGACCCCGAAGATTCAGCCGATTGTGAAATAATTTGACTTTGCCTGCATAAATGTGTCAGAAATAAACTTTCGGCATTTTCGGCGTTCGACTCATTGTCAGTATCCATGGGTCTACAATTTTCAGATTTATTTAACTATTGGTCCAACGTAATAGAAATGGAAAATATTTAATTCGTAATGGAAAATATTTATTTATTTATTTTTTATTATTTGAGATGGAAAACATATAATTAGTTTCGAAATCAAAAAAATAAGCTGATAGAAAACTAAATCCTTGTCAATTTTTTTTCACATTAAATAAATATTATCTTTGGTCATTTTAAATTTTTAAATACAGTATAATCTCGATTATCAGGGATAGTACCAGTTAGGGTAGGCACAGATAAACCAAACTAACGTTTTTTTTATTTTCTAGAAATTTTAACTCGAGACTAGAATCTCCCATTCAAAAATACAAAAATTTTATTGAATTTAAGAAATTAATTTAATATACTCTAGGCACAGATAATCTGCAAACCGGATGATCCGCAACCGAATAATCAAGAATATACTGTATCTATAAGGGGTGTTAAGAAAATATATTCAAATGACTGGTACCTTAACGACGCATACTTCGTATTTTTCATAGTTTCACTCGTATCTTGTGTTTCATTCAAATCGCTAATTTTCTCTTCGAGTCTATCATCACAACATTCAGGTTCTGTCTTAATTACGGTTTGACTTTCAGCTTCAGGTCCAATAGCAATCTTTTTAATTTTACTGTGATCACTTTCAGATTGTCTTCTTAATTTTCTCTTCGTTGACATCCTTTCGCCTTTTTCGATCTGTTCGACATCTGTAAGAATATATATAAATTGTGTTTAAAAGAAAATGTTTACACATACAATATATGATACACAAATAGTAAATGCATACAATCTGATATTGCCGATGAATTATCATCGCTGAGATCGAGAGAATTCTCAGATTTTACAGAATAACTGTCAATGTTTTCTTCTTTAACGGTAATAAGGCAAAAATCAGAAATATCTTCACTATAAGAACAACCTACAGAATCGTTCAACGACGAATCCTGATTCCGCAACGCCACTAGCGTTTCTTGGGCATTCTTACATCTAAGTGCAAAGTCATCGAAAGAGATTATCGTTTCTCTGCAGCCATCGCAAACGACCGACGATAAGCGATCATTAAATCTTATCTAAAATTGCAAAAGCACACATAGAAAGTTTAGCAAATAATTAGAACGTGTATACGTGACTTTAAGGATGCAATATGACGAACGTCTATGTCCAAATAGGTTTTGATGAGTTTTGTAAGTTTTTGGTGTTTGTTTTCGAAGAAAATGTCTTTGGAATTCTCTGATTTATTGGCACAAAGCCGACACAACGGCAAGGACGCGGCCATCACGGCAAACTAATACCTGTCAATAACAATGGCGTAAAACATCTATTTTGTTGGCCATGTTTTCCGGTTGGTATGAATTGTTGTTATGACCAAATGAGGGGAAAATAAATGGTCAAAATTTTAACCATGTTTTGGTCATAATTTTAATCGATAAGGTCAGAAAATTCTGACCAATATCAAATAAATTATAATAAATGAGATAAAAATTCTGACTAAAATCGTATTTAAATTCTAACCATTTAAATAGAAGCCAAAATAAATCGGTTTTTACTAATTTATATTCAACTATTTTAGTTTGATTAGAATAACAAAAATTATAAATATGGTAAATTTCTGAAAATTAATTTTTATACATATAAACCATTATAAGACCGAGAGTAGAACACAATCCACGAAAAATTCGAAATAGTAATATGAAAATAAATTATGGAGTGCCGTAATCTTTAATTAGATTGCTTAACCATCATGTAAACCTCTGATTGTCTTAAAATGTGTCCTTTGTGTTGCTGTCAGTGTGGGCTAGTGTTATTTGTAGTCATTTTATTTGTTTACCTAAACTATTAAATGGTATTACAAAATTATGAATATAGTAATTTTCCGAAACCTAACATGCCTTCAATTAAACTACATCTATGAAACTACTAATATTACTTATACATGTATTAGTAATTTCATGGTTTGAGAACCCAATATTTCAAATAATTGTGATAAAATTTAATAGGTAAGTACATATACTTAAAAAATATACATATATTTGTTTCAAAACCAAATTACTTTAATATCACAATAAGCATACACATACTTCTTATATACATAATACATTTCACATCTAAAATATTAGACAAATATTATTGCACAGCATTTTCATTTTTGTACAATGATATAGTAGCTTTTACTATAAAGAAAAACATATATACATACAAGTATGTAATTGTTCTATTATACATAAAAATAGCACAAAATAGTTGTATCAACTCATATGATTATGTAAAATCAAATAAATAGGTATTCTGTGTATAAATTATAAGTAAACTAAAAGTCTTTCAAGAGATGTTCATGTTGGAGCTTCACTAATTAATTCGGATATATCGGGCATCATTATTATTCCTGCTTCACCTTTTTTCTTTATACTAATGTTATATATTACTTTTTTCTCTTCGGGAATGTCATCTTTTACTACTAAAAATGTAAAAAAATTGTTAATAACTAAAAAATTATGACAATAAAATGTCATCAAAAAAACCTTGATGTTTTCCATGTAAAGCCTCATATTCTGCTAATTCATTAGGATGCATCCTTTTTTTGTGAATACGACAATTAGAGTTGTCGGCAAAAGTTTTAGGACACCATTGACAACAGTAAGGTCTCTCGCCGGTATGAATATTCATATGAGACTAGAAAAGTATAAAAAAGGTCAGTTGGATATTATTAGTAAATAAAAAAAAATGACTATTCGAATGCACACACTTTTAACGATTTTCTTCGTTTGTAACCTTTATTACAAAACGCACAAATATATCTACATGTGTCCTCATGAATGCACATATGCATGCGAAGAGTTCTACGAGTGCTCAAAACGGCTGGACATTCTGGACACTTATACGAAGTCCCACCGTGACAATCAATATGGCGCTGAAGATTACCTTTAGTTTTAAAACTGAAATCGACAAATTGTTATATTTTTATATCGTTTTGTTTTCAAAAAAGAGATTTTTATATTACCTTTTAGGACACTTGGGACAGTTAAATAATTTTTCTTCGTTATGTAATACTCGATGATCTTGAAGATTACCTTTATTATTGAAAGCGTGTCCACAAACGTCGCATACGTAAGGCCGATTTTTTTCATGAACGGCGCTTATATGGGTTTTTACGTTGCTTTTTGAAATGAATCTAAAATTTGTACATTCATAAAAATTATGAAATTATCCATATAAAACAAAATTGTATATTAAAAATAATTACTTCACTCCGCATATGTCGCATGGATAAGTATACCTTAACTCTTTGGGCAAATGAGTTTTTTCGTGTATATTCAAAGCAAACGCAGTAGCGAAACGTTTCGCACAATGACTGCAAACATGCGAATATTGATCTTTAGGCACGTGAACGTACGAATGAACTTGCAAAGCTTTGCGCGATGCAAAGGTTTTACTACATTCTTTGCATCTAAAAATAATCTTTGTCTTGAAATAAATGTATTGTACGAAAAAACAATGTTGAAATATAGAAACGCGTACTTAAATCCTTGAGATTCGTCGTGCTTAACAATATGTCTATTGATGGAATGCCTTGTATACAAATATTTGTCGCACATACATCTCACCATAGCTCTCGTGCAGTGTGTTTGTGTGCAATGAGCTTTCAACGTGCCGAAAGTTATAAACTCTTCAGAACATATATGACAACAGAAGCTGTAATTTTTTGATTAAAATTATATAATAATAATACTTTTCATGAAAAAAGTGTGAAATGCGCATTATTAAGCTAATTAATGATTAAAAAAAATTTCGAGATAGAAAGTAGTTTTTTTTTTAATCAACTAAAAACGCACCTTAAAAACGAATTCCTTATATTTTTTATGCCTTTTCTAGTACGTTTTCTAAACCCATCTATATCATCACTTTGAACATCGAGTCCGTTTTCAAACGAATCAATTTCTTTTTTAATTATAGGATTGTCTTCAGTTTCAGATTTAATACGAATTTTCTTAATTTTACTATGTTTACTTTTAGAGTCACCATTTTTCAATTTCCTCTTCTTAGGCTTCTTTTTGATACCTGAAGAAACATTTATATCATTGACAACATCTGAACAGCATACAATCGAAAACTATACATACATTCCGATATGGGCAACAAGTCATCGTCGTTAAAATCATCCGAAAAATTCTCAGACTTCACCGAAACACTGTCAACATTCTCTTCTTTGACAGAAATATTATACAACCCTAACAACTCGTCATTTTGGGAATTGTTAATGGTTTCGTTCAAAGATACGTTTCTTTCGCACAACGCGACCAGAGTCTTTTGAACTTTCTTACATTTAACGGCGAAGTCGTCGAAGGAGGTCATCTTTTCCCGACAGCAGTCGCAAACGACCGACGACAAGCGGTCATCGCTGTTGATCTGAAACGGAAAATAGACGATGGATCGACAAGAAACATTGGGGAAAACGGCGACGGTGTATAAGTATGACGGACGTCTATGTCCAGATAGATTCTTATGAGCTGCGCGAGCGTCTGGTGTCCATTGTGCGTAAAAACGTCGTGTGTGTTGTCGGGAATATTTGCGCAAAGTCGACACACGACCCGCACCGACGCGCCCATAGCTACAAACTTCATCTGCCAAAAACACTGTCGAAACGATGCTTTTTTCAATCTTGTACGTTCGTATTTTTATGGATTTAAAAATCTAATTTATCTGTCTTTTTTATGCTTTTAATTAGTGAATATAGATAGATTGAATCAAATTTTGTAGTAAATCTTGGGTACAAAATATCAAAAAAATTATGACTAAACGTTTGAAGATGTTTTAGGACAATTGCAAGGAGAGCAGGCGTTTGCCCAGACAACGCAGGCACATATCAATATTAACACACGCGTTATTTTAACGCCTAGTGTAAAATACAATCTATTTAATACAATTAATTTATTTTAATTATAAGTACAGTAAGTTCTCGATTTACGATTAATTCGTTCCGAAGGTTTTCGCGTAAGTCGAAGAAACCTTAAACTTATTTTTTTTAAATAATATGTACAATTGCAATAGACGGTGCAATTGCATTCATTCTTCTTAAAGGCCCGTTCAAAGCTATGTAAGTAAAGCGTATTTCGCGTAAAAAAATCGTGATATTTTCGAAATTTCTGAGGCGGGCCCTTTACAAAAGTTAATTTATGATCGTTCTCGAATATTTTAGGAATTTTCTTTTAATAATTGGTATGGTGAAAGTCATACAAACACCGCAGAAAAACAAAACGCAATTAAATAAAAAAAATAATAATAAATTAATTAAATGTAACTCGAGAACTTACTATAATATATATTTCGATTTTTTCGCAAATTGTGCGCTAGCGTCGGTGTGTGCGCAAGTTTTATTTATCCAAATGTCTCAAAACTGGTGTAAATATGTAGTAATATTTTGTCCCGACAAAATCTCAAGTGGCAGCACTGTGTCCCATTAGTTCTATCGGGATCTAGAGTGCGTTGGTTAGCTTGTTGTTGTTGACGTTTGGTGGTATTGTTGACAGTTTTCAATAATATAGTTTGAATTATTTCATCAAAAGAGAAGATATGTCAGATTCTGTAAGCAAAGAATCGTCTGTCACTAAGACTGCCATGGTTTATGTTTGTGGAGGTAAAATTTTAATCACCTAACCTAAAAATCAAATACCTCATTTTCTACCATACTGTTTATATTGTTTAACTTTACGATGTTAACTGAAGTATATTCACAAGAAAACTGTTTAATTTCAATAATTAAATTCTTTTAAAGTAGCAGAATTGATTTTATAATAATAATCTTCTAGTAACTAAAAGTAGTAGTATTAGTCACTTGATAAAAACAGCATGGTTTCAAATAGATGACGTTTTAAAAACTATTTTTGTTATACCATAGTTTGCAATGCATTTAACTTCAATTTTATAACCAATATGATGCATGTTTCTATTAATAATGGGTTGCATGTTTACCGCATACATATTTTGATTCTTTTATGTATCGAAGATAACGTTTTTTGTAAAGTTTTAATTTTCTCCTTAATTTTTTGTATGTATAAACTCTATTATGAGTGCTAATGAAACTAATTATTACAGAGTGTCATAGAGAGAATGAAATAAAGCCCAGGGATCCAATCAGATGTCGTGAATGTGGGTACAGAATTATGTATAAAAAGAGGACTAAACGATGTAAGTTTATCATTCAAAATACGTAGATTTATAAAAAGTAATTTTTTTATGGTTTAAATATGGTTCTTCTATTTGCAGTGGTTGTATTCGATGCTCGATAACGGATATGTGAAGAAAAGAACATTTTTTTTTTTTTTTTTAAGAAATTAGTCTTTATAATCTTATAAAATATTTTTACAATTATAAATAATATTAAATAAAGTAAGTAAAACATATGACTTTTTCATTTTCATGTCTTATAAAACAAAACATTCTTTTTTGACATTTATCTACTTGATATGGAAGACTTGCACTTTTTTTTGGGTTTAGATTTTATCAATGAACCTAAAAACATTGGAAACTGATATGCCAATATTCGCTGCATTAGCATTTTCTGCCCTTAAACAATATGTATATAAAAAATACATCAAAATGTTAATTTTTCAATGGTAAAGATCAAATTAGAAAACATTACACTATTTTGAATATGTTACCATGATATTTCATAATGCTTCACAAATTGCAGAGCGCGATTTGAAAAGTTGACAAATAGTATATAAACATAAACAAAACGTAATAATCGAGGAAGATTCTTATGAAAAAAGAAATTCAAGAATACTTCCTACACATAAAAATATTCTCTATTTGTTGTAACTATATTTTATAAACATTATATGTACAAAACTTTTATTTCTACTATAAATATATGAGTAATAAATGTAAAATTTTGTACATGATAAAACATACAAAGCATTGATTCATTCAACAAACGATAAGGGAAATACAGAATAAAATCAGAAAATAATCCATTTCATTTGGAATTTTTCGTAAGATGACAATTGCACATCAAATAAAACTACTTAATATAAATTTGGCACTAAGTATTTGTGGCACTATATTTTACACGTCTCGTCGGGACTATCACTATCGTTAATAGTTTTGGGTTCACTTTCCCCAAATATTTGAGGCTGTGCTTGCGGACTAGCTGGCTCTTCTTCGTCTGAAGATTCAGGTCCAGGTGGGAGAATTTTAGGAGTCATCGTTGCAGGATCCCACTTGTCTAATTTCGTAGGATCTTTTTCGTGTAACTTCTGAGCTAAAAATTGTAAACTTGCTAATGAATTATCGCAGTCAGTTGTATCAATATCTGTCAGACTGACTCCGGCTCTTTCAATTTCAGCAAAAGTGCCAAAAGGAAGTTTTCCCAAGCATTCTAATCTCATCACATGCAATTTACTTCGAAGATGTTTCGCCAAATGACCGTGAATTCTAAAAGCAATTTTACAATCGGAACACTTGAAAGGGCGTGGATTCGTTGTGGTAGCAGCCCCGAAAGTAGACGTCATAGAAACTTTGTTATGATGCGATCCTGAGCGTTCGTGTTTTTGTAAATGACCACGAGTTCTAAAACTAACAGCACATGCACTACAACGGTATGGTCTTTCTATGTAATGAATATTGATGTGAAGCAATAATTGAGATGGTTTGGAGAAAGTTTTGTTGCACACTACGCACACTGATCTACCATCTTCGGTGAGATGTCCTTTAGGAAATGAAGCATAATCACTTGAGGGTGTCATTTTGAAACTACCACCGGCAACAACACCTCCAGCTCCAACTACTACTTTTCGAGCCACTCCGATATGTTCGGGAGCTAATTTTTGAACATCATTTAACTTTTCTGTTGATGAAGTTTCATCAGGATTACCCGCGATAGAACTAGTATCATTATTTAGTTTTTCCCGATTATTGCTTATTACTTCGGAAATTTCATTATTTGATTTTCCACAGACAACCTTCAAATATTCAGATGCAACAAATTTAGCATTTTCATTATTGATCAATCTATCAGTGGATTTCTTTTCACTCGATGAACTACCATTGGAAGAATTGGTTGGTGGAGTTTTTAATCTTACAGAATTAGCTGCGATTTCTGCCAAAGTTTGTATACCAGAATTATCGTTTGATTGCATTGAATCAATACTCACTGAGGAGTGAACAAGTGTCGGCGTGATCAAAACAGGTATTTCTTTCATACTAGATTGCACATAAATTTGAGAAGTCTCCGATGACATGGTTTTTATTCCGATACTATCACTGTATGTAGAATTCAAGTCGACGTCGTGTTGTCTCAAATGACCAATAGAATATTGACATTGTTTTATTCTTGAATCTTGCAAAGCTTTTTCTGTAAGGTAAGCTTGTAACATAGGTTCATCATTACTCCAATTGCTAGTTCGATGAGGAAGTTTAGAAGTTGTTAATGCCAAAGATGCTAAGAGATCGGGTTCTCCAACAGGCGTTAAAATATCTTCTGCTGGATACAACACAAGCGTTCTTTCATTCTTACGATTATTATCCCTAGAATCTCCCTTACTCAGGTCCATTGGCTTGCTAAGATCTATGGGTGAAGCTGCTTGATTATTTTGTTGATTTGTCAGTTTTTCATTTCGGACCGAAGTCTGAATGCTCAGTTGTTTTCTTGTAGACGCAGATCCATTATCTCTATGAGACAAATTGGCTTCTGTGAATTTCAATTCATCGGACATTCCTAACGATTCATTGCTACAAGGTGTGTAAGGATAAGTTGTCGGTCTAGCGGTTGAAAGTAAACCAGGTGCAGGACGTACTCCAGAAAGTGACAACAAACAATGTGCTGCTTCATGTTCTAATCTCGATTTGCATGAATCTGTATCTGCAAATTATAACAACATCATATTAATAAAATTACGAAACAAAAAGCTTTGTAAATAAAGTTAATTCAATAATTACCACTGGACTCTGTTTCCCCTTCATTTCCATCATCATCCGTATCTGAATCTTCATCAGATTCTCCTAATCCTGCTGACATATCAGTACCTTCCATTCCATCCAATATACTAATTCCTAATTCACAGCATTTTCTAGAATGAGCTTTACTCTTCATGTGTTTTGTGAGATTTCCTTTTGTTTTAAAACTAAAATAAAAATATACTTTTAACATCGTAGAAATAAATATTCAATTTTCAAACAGAAAATCGTGATAGAATACCTGAATGCACAGTGTTTACATGTAAAAGGTCGAACATCGGTATGGGTTCTAATATGTTTTTTGAGCATGGAAGGTTTTTTACATCTGATGCCACATTCGGAACACACATATCGGCCGCGACCTCTGCCTCTGACGTAAGTATATTCTTCGTTGCTTTCAAAACCTCCGGCGAGGCTTTTGCTATTTTTATAACCAGAAGGCAGTTCATTATTAGAAGTTTTAGAATCATCAACACTGTCACCTTCAGATTGAGGTGAAACCTGGAAATACACAAAATTGTTGCATAATCTCTGGACAAAATTTGCAAATCTACCATTATCGGATCAAATGTAAAACCTGTTTAGTTGCTGTAACAGACCATCGAGACGAGTGTGTCATAAGATGTTCTTGTTTGATTTTTGCAACAGTGAAATTTTGTGGCCGATGGCGCGAATCATAGTGCGATATGGCCTTTCCTGGTGTTAGTCCCAATGGATGCGGTGTAGACTCGGAACAAACCTAAAATGAATATCGCTCGTTAATTACAATTGATAATTTACAATGTAATACAAAATTTTCAAAGAGATCTGTTCTAACCTGCCAATTGCTGTACATAGAAAGTGCGTGTTGATTAGGAACATAGGTAGGTTGAGGTCTGTTCAAAGTGCAATAATAAACCTTCGCTGAACACTTCAGGCCAAGATATGTATAAGCATGGCCGTTGAGATAAAGTTGACCATATGCTTTGGCTGGACGTGGTGTTTCCGGCGAAATCAAAGGCAAAGTATTGGCATTCGGTGTGATCCCGTGGTGCCTTTTCGGGGTGAACGTACCAGGTTTCAAAGGTAAAGATGTCGGTCTTAAAAACTTTTGACTATCGCTTTTAGATAAATTATTAATACCCATAGAACAAACAGTTTTCTTGAAATAAGATGTTTCAGATCTTTCAGATATTTTAACAAAACTTTCTTCCGTCATTGTTTTGGATTGATTCAATCTATGTTCAGAATTCATTTCAACTTGTTTGTTTAAAATTTCAGACTTAGAAATGAGATTTTCAAAATTGAACTGTTTTATTTCAACGGGAGTCGACAGTCTCTTTTCTTTTTCTAACACTCGAGCTGCAGCGATCGGAGTATCACACATCTTTTCAGCGCATTTCATTGGAGAAAAAGATTTAAGTTCATTTTTGGAATTTTTAGATTCTCCATTCCCGGGAGTAGAAGTTCGTTGCAATATCTCCGTATTTCTGCGCAATATTTCATCTATTTTCTTCTGTGCCATTTTTTTATTCATTATGGGAGTAGGATGAGAGTTCTGTTTTGGTGAACCATCTTCAAAATTTATTTTTATGGTAGGAATAGGAGATTTCAATGCAGTATTTAAGTTTAAAGGTGTTTGTTCCATAAATTTCACAGAATTGTCCTTTTTGCTATCAATACTGAAACTAGTTGAATAAGCAATAGAATTTTTCATAATCGGGTATTGCAATTTATGATCAGAAAATTTTAAATTTTGATCAGTTTCTGGTCCATTGCAAATTCTGTAGTTTTCCTTCAAATTGTGTTCATTTCTAATATCATCATGATTTTCAGTAGAACTGTGAGCTTTTTTAATCAAATTATGAGCTGATGGAGAATATGAACCGATAGTATTAGGTCCGGGCATTCCTGGCACATACGGAATTAATTTTCCACAATGCATAATAGTTCCAGGTGATGCTGCAGGACTAATCGGAGGCAATGTTAAAGGATTGAAGGCCGTAATATGGCCAATAGGACCAATAGGAAATTGAAATTTGGTGATATTTGGTGTTTGTATTCCTGAAAGAGTTGGTGTTGTAATATTTTGAGCCATTGATACTAATAGTCTTGGTGTTTGGGGATGCGGAGAAGGCAACGGTTCCTTTGGGGTCGGTGGATTATGTACTATTGTTGCACCAGAGTGCAACCCAGATCTAACTAGAATACTGCTAGTCTCAGGTCCCTGAGACATGGGAGAAAGTCTTGTCTGAGAAATTAATGTTGGCGATTGTTGAGATGTTGGTTCAATTCGCATTGTAGTTGTTCCACCAGTATTGTCCAAAATTTTGACTTCACCACCAAACATTTGAAGAGAAGTCGAATTTTGACGCATTGGAGATAATGACAATTCTTCTAGTGATCTCAAAGTTGCCGGTGCTTCAGTACAACGCATTTTATTTGGTGGACTATAAAGTTCAGATCTTTGATAACTGTCGTCCACTTTTAAAACAGACGACATGCTATCGTTTGATTGTGAATCAGAACGTCGTTTGATTAAAGGGGACGATCGAAGACCTCTTTCTTCTGTAATATAAGGCAGTGATTGTCTTATACCTTCCGAACCACCGTGGGTATCCACCAAACGAGTGTTGCCGAGTAGAGGACCTGGCGATGGCAACGGAGCGGCGACTTCCATCGATTCACTTTTGAGTATGACTAAATTTTCTGGTTTGTTTGCACGCTTCACAGGTGCTTTCAATCTAGAGCTTGCAAGTTTGGCCAAAGTATTTGGGTTGTAAGTTTCAGGAAGGGTCACGTGCACAGAATTGCTACGTGTGAAGATTGGTTCTGGTTTGCTAACATTTGCATAGGATATAATGCCATTTAATAACAAATTGGCATTTGTTGTAGAAATTTTTTTACAATAGTAATTCTTATGTATTTCTAAATTATCAGTACTTTTGAATGATATTTGACACTGTGAACAGAGATATAAAGTATCGGAGGCATCGTAAGTTTCGTTTGTAACTGGCAGGAGTCCTGTAGCATGAGCTCGGGCTTTGAGTAGAAGATCTTTGATAATAGACCTTTCAGGATTCAAGGGATGCTGAGGAACTTTCAATGATTCAGGCAATGCAAAACTTTCAGAATAGCAACGTTTCCGATGATTCGTTTCCGGTACATCAGAATTTTTCGTCAAATTCAAAGGTTGGTTATCATTTCTAACTATTTCCTGAATATTCACTGATGGGTTGCTATCGTTCAAAATATGCTTTTGACTATTAGTATCCTTAGCATATTTTTTATGCAATGGAATTTCTATGGTACCAACTATAACTTTATTATCTGATATTATTTTTGAGATATGTTTTTTTAAAAATTCAGGATTAGGAGACAGCACACTTTTGTGTGTATTGTCCTCTTCGTCCTGATAAAAAGAAGCTTTGCTGTGGAACTTTGGCTTATATATAGTTTTAGGTTTAGAATCTACATTAGAATTGGTCATATGTGATGAAGAAATGTCTGATATTAAATCTGAAGTAGAATTTTCATTCATCGCTAGAGGATCTCCTTGGACACTCGCTTTTTCTGAGCTTAAGTTTGAATCCGACCTTGAAATATTCATAACATCCGTTTCAGATCCCAACGACCAGTCATCCTCATAGTTTGCAGTTTCTTCAGATCCATGCAAACGTAGAGCATGGGCTCTCGATCTGCAGTGTTTATAAAGATTTGATTTCGTTTTGAAAGCAAAACCACAAGGAACACATGGATAAGGGCGCTCATTGGTGTGAGCGCGGATATGTTTCTGTAAAACAGACGGTTTGGCACAACTTAATTTACAATAAGGGCACACATGTCTACCGTTTCCAGGGGCATTGGCAGATTCCTTAGAGTTCGTCTCACACACCTCACGTAACTCAACTGTTTTGTTATCGTGATTGGTCACAAAGTCAGAATTCACGCTAATTTTTAAACTGTTTTTTATCGTAGCATCAATAGTATCACTCGTATAGTCCTTATGATTAATTTGTACAATGTTTTCACTTTCACTTTTGCCATTATCTGCTAAGCTGTAATCATTTTTCAATATTTCGGATACGAATTGCACTGACGAACCGCTGAGCCGTTTCAGCGGTTCCTGAGAGGAAGACAAATTCGAACAGCTTTGAACGTTATTCAAAGACGTGACAGTGTGTTTCAAGTTATGGTCTCCGTGAGAATTAGTAGTTTGAGCGGTGGAAGCCATCTTTTTGAACTTCTTATGCAAGTATTTGCTATCATTGTTGTTGTTGATCGTGTGGAATTCCTCTCGTGGTCTGTTCTCCGATGGTGACATGGCGTTATCATTTTGATTATCTGAAAAGAACAATATAAACAGGTCAATCAATTGAGTTTCAATGGACGGGACGAAACTTTTCGCTTATTATGCAAAATCCGGCAGAAGGTCAATATGATTTTACCCATGAAAGAAATTGTCCGGCCATACGAGCGGCTCGAGGACGAATGAACTTGAGTCACAAGCCTGCCGAACGGCATCTCGAGTTCCCCACCTCTGCGTCATGTTCCTCTGACCACCTACCGACCGCTTTTCCTCTTCACCATTACAACAGATACGAAAATATGTGCGCCGCTGCCGAGCGTCGACGATGACGACGATGATGATCGAACGTCGAGAATAGAAAGACGATGATCTAACATCGATTACAAATCGACAACGGACAGGATGGAGATTAAAAAAAAATTTAGGATCAAGTTTGCGCCAAGAAACTGGATTCAATCCGCGAGGATTTCCCCGAACCGATTCTGCGAATTTGACAAAATAAACAACCTCGTCGAGTTTCTATTAAAACTTCTTAGAACTCTTTACCTGCACAACATCGAAAACTAATCTTAGGATATCCCCGATAAAAATAAACAAACTTTCATCGGGGTACTACGAATAGAACCAACACAAACTTCTAATAGGATTTCCCGGAAAGGTCTACCTGATCTAATCGTACCGATAAACAAGACCGATGCATCGTCGGACACAATTGCAGGTAAGCCATGCAGTTCTTTCAAAATGGTGCCGCGACGCGACCGTATGGTGGTCTGCCATTGCGAACGATATGCTATTTACGGACGTGTCTATTTTTAAAGCGATACGTGTAATTTATTGAGCCGTGCTTTCCACGGCCACGTGCAGTCTCGAAAGCATACATATGAACCTCCTCATCCTCCCGCGATGACTGTGAGGACGATTCAACGGAGGATAGGGTCGCGAGACGTGTTCGAAGATGATTTGTGATATCGAAAAATGTGAAATTCATCGAAATATTTTCATTGATTGATGTGTAATGTTTTTGTCAATAATGACTTATCGTTGCGAAAATGTCAAGGAAGTTTATTTTTGTTATAATAAGTGTAGTAAGATGTGTGTCTTGGGGAAAACAAGGAAGATAAAAAGCAATACGTTGATAAGAAATTTTAAAACAAAGTAGACTGGTCAAGTGGATAATCGCTATATATACGGAAGATGGACACCTAAAGTGTTGAAATTATAAAAGAAAACCAAAATTACACTGGATGGAAATTGTTAAAAAATGATAAAATTAGATAAGCCGTCTAGGATAATCGTGGCAATAATTGAGCATTACAATGTCAAATTAAAAATGTTAATCTTTTCATTTAACGACGCATATAAAAATTATAATATTCACTATATATTTACACACGGGTCATCATTTTCGGAAAAGAAACGATTCTATTTAACGAACCGATCAAAAAACACGTAACCGGATAACCAAAACGTACCATCGAATAAAAAAAAGCATAAAAGTGGCAGCCCTGAACAGTTCGCGACGTAAACAGCTGAGGGGAAAAGAGACGCAAGAAGCGGGACGTGCGGGGGAAGGGTATTCGCTTCCCAGAACCAGTCGTCGGTTCCAAGAACGCTCCCCCCGCCCGCCGCGCGCGGGGGGGGCGCCCCTCGCGCTTCTCCGCGCCTCCCCGCCCCTCCGCGGGGATCCTCCTATTGAGAAACAATCGGCGCGGAGTAGCGGCGCGCGTAGTACAGGCGGCCGCAGCATAATCTAGTCAACAAACGTTGCGCAACGGCGATAAGCTATCCGTGCATAAGCCGAATTAGTAAAAAAAAAAAAAAATGTTCATAGTCTGATGACGTTCGGCGAGTATCGTGCGGAAATTATACAATTTTTTCGCAATCGAATTCGTTTGTCGCTTGTGTAACGTTCGATTCGAAAGAATTTAAAAAAAAAAAAGTTAGAATGGTCGGCGCGAAGTTCGTCTGCGTAATTTCGCCGTTCGCAAAAAGATAAGTGTGTTCGGAATTCCCTTCGTTCTATCTCTAGCTGATGTCGTCCTTGGCATGTCCCCAGTTGATATTTGATATTCGAGAGGGAAATCCACAGCTATACAAGCAAACATACATTCGTGCCGAACACACAATTTGCAGAATCAAAAACGGTTTGTATTTTTCGTACACACAAAAGGCGAAAATTATTCGGGAAAAGCCCCACGTAACAATACAAACACAATAAATATAAATAAATCAGACTACGAGCGAAATTAGCCGCAAAGACCATCAATCAATCCTCAACATAACGTCGCTTATCAGCCGGGAGATTCGCGAACACGCGACTTGGCGCCGAACGACCTGTTTTGACGCCGAAAACAAAAAAAAATTCAAAAAAACACAAAAATCAAAATGCAAAATAAAAGCGTACCGAGATCCAAAAATTCCGAAAACGTCGCGGCCAAAACGTAGAAAAGGCGGCGATATTCCGATATTCCGCCTACGCCAAGGCCGGCGTTGCCCATTGCATATGTATGTGGGGAAATCTGCATTTTTCAGCGGAGTTACCCGCGCCGCGGCCGTCTTTTTTTTTGTTCATTTTAAAACCGAAAAGACAACGCAAGAATATTCTCTTCTGACACGTATTTATTTCGAGGCGCGTTCGCGTGGGCAGACCTCGACACGTAAATAAGGTGATCCCTTCCTATTCCGTGACGAATTCGGCGCTATTTGGAAATTTTCGACAGCATAAACTGCCATTTGTATACGATTCCGAATTGGTTTTCTTCGAACGCGTAGGTTCATGTACAAAACCGACGGTTGAAAGGCACTGATCACCTGTTCCAACGATCGTTTCGACGGAGACCAGTTTATGTCGAAGGTGCGCTCGCGTGATTAACGCGAGTGTCTTCCGAACGATGTCAAAAGCGCAATCGCGTTATCCAAGACGGTTTCAGATCTGAAGAACGGGTCGAGGACTGCAGCTTCGAGAGCTTTGGCCCAGTGCCGATTGGCAAGTCGCGGTGGGAATTTCGACTGAGGAAATCGGATATTTTCAACGGAATTCTCGAATAATACCGTCATCGAACTGCGACACGTATAAATAACGAGCGATGATCTTGCAACGGATATTCCGAAAAGAAACGATTAACATTTCTTCGATCTGTTAAAATAACTCGAGACATAAACGAAAGCTCGTTTCTGCGAACCGAAGCGGTTCGATGGATGAAAAGTGGAATTCGCACGTAAGAATCCATCCGCGGTTAAATATAGCAGTTTAGTCACATAGCCATTTCGCGAAATTTCTTCGAACGTATAATCGCCGATAAATATTTATAAAGTTCGAACCGTTTTCGCGTGCGAAAACTGCAAAGCGTGTAAAAGTAAAAATACACCCGACGACCGCGAATGCTCAGACACCGCCATCGAGAATAGTCCAAACTGGTTCCGACGAAATCTGTCGCCCGCGGTGAGAGACCAAACCCGATTCGAATTCCTATTGTTAAATTAGAACAAACACCACCTCGGAGCGTTTCCACGAAAGTCCATTAAACGCGCGCCGTACCTGGACTGGTTAACATTCGGGTGACGGACTGGGGAGACGGGGGCCCGGTCGCAATTATCCGGCCATTCACAATGAGACCCGATAAAAACGAGACCCGTCTCCGGGCTGCGTGAATATATGGCGATGGCGAGGATGCCGCCCCGGTCGACGCGAAAAACAAAATGAGACTCGGCTGCGAAAAAAGTGGAAAATCACCTGCCCAAGCCGAGCGAGCCGATTCAAGATTCCGCAATGAATAATACAATATCGCGTGTCCGTTTGTCTTCGGCAAGAATGGCAGGATCGATCGAGAGGTGAACGTTTTCGATCGGCGGTAGGTACTTTCCCATTAAGATGGCGCAGATGGTCGGTACGCTCATACGTATATACGAATCGAGCGCTGTCATCGCTGATTTGCAGTGAAATTGTTATACTATGGGTGCGATTTAGTTGTGCATTAGAAAAATCTGCATTTCTGGAGAATTAACGAAGCTCGTGTTGAGCATCAGTTTATTTGTAGTTTGCAATGAAAAAATATTTTGGCATTATATCATGAGCATTAAAAAATATGAAATGATCAATAGAAAAATAGGTTTGAGCATTGAAATGGTCGAGAAGTGGCAACGTCGCTAGAGTTAAGCCTTCATCCATAGACAATACAATACAACTGCCAACTGTTAACGTTTCCTTTTGTTATAATTTTAATCAAATTTTAACAATTTGGTCCATTTTTGATTCTATTATAAATGTATTTCACCCTAGTTGAGTTTACGGCGTTAACAATCCTTTTTATTTATAATAAGTCTTTATTCGTTTCAGAGTATATGAAATTTTTTCAACGATCCAAATATTTTTTTGAATGCACACATTATTTTATATTTATAATGCACGTTTAAATTGTCCCCATTTCAAAACAGTATACACGCCCTTTTTACACCTAAATAAGCTACAAATTTGCGATTTGATAACGAGTGATTAGTATAAGGGAGACTGCCGGAAATCAGCACCAATACAATGAAAACGTACCTAATCGACGAATTGTCGATATAACGACAAATTCGCGAAAACAACGACAACACAGTAGTCGCACCGAAACCCGACGAATCCACATTAAGCCAGGCGCCCACAGGCGATTAGTCGCGGCGCGATTTATAATGTGACACATTGTTGCGCGCATATGACATATGCGCGCCTTTCAACCCAAAACAATGTGTTCCATCTTCGCGACCAAAAATCGCAAGTGTCCCCACAAAACTCGTACGCGCGGACTTGCGTTTCGGACTTACATCGCCTATACGCGAATTTTATTTAAAGAAAACGCATAACGAAATCTTAGACGATGGCGGGCGAGAACACGAGAATACCAGAAGCGTCCAGCGACGGAATTGGCCACCGTCGATCGGCACATCCTACGGCCGGACGTCGAACCGAGACGTCCGAAGAATTCGCGAAGCTTCCAATGCGAAAACGACTAGAAAGCCGATTCGTTCCGGCGGCCGACGCACGCGACTTCCTTCCAGGAAATTTCGTCGGAGAACCGCGGATCTGTCGATGATGATGACGACGACGATAACAACAACAACAACGAGAGGGGAAGAGGACGAGGATGGGCGGCGGCGCGATGCGGGGGAGTCGCATGATCCCGGTTTCTATTTGTAGTTTTTGCACACCGATTTATGTATTTTCGCTGCCGAGAGACGCATGTTTACGAAATGTCACGTCGTTTCCGGTCAACGAACAATAATTGATAAGTCTCATCGTCGTCATTTACAGCCTATACAAAGTCCGTTGAATAATAACGATAAGACCGCAGTAACTCTTGATGAATTGATTTTTTTGTACAATGTGCAAATCGCTTCGCTTTATACCAAACTTCAACAATCTACAATCGACAACTTATCGTTTGATGTTTGTCGATTGATACGGCATACAAATTTTTCAAGGGAATCCTCGGTTTTCGATGACTTCAACTTTAGATACAAATGGCGTATGAGTACTCGCTTGTACGTTTCGTGTGTTGTCCCGGGTGTCCCGGCTATGCGGGGGGAACACGTCCCGTGTTATAAAAATAGACGATCGGACGCTTGACGTCAAACCGGCTGACACGTGCTCATAATTCATTCGAACGATATGTGTGTGTGCTTAGTGTGTAGATGCATAAGTGAATATCGCTGTGTTAGTACACGTGTATGTACATTTCGAACGGGACGTCGGGCAATGAAAGATAAAGCAAAGACCGAACTAGTGCATGAGTATGATGATGTTGTTTAAAAAAAAAAAAATCGTACCATATTCGTCGATACACATTTCTGACCACTTCGCTGTCCAATTATATTGCGGCGAGATCATCGAACCAATTAAAAATTCACAAAAATACCGCAAAATTTAAAGAAATCCACACAAAATTCAAGCGAAGACAACTAATCACGCATTGCGGTCACCACGAAATCTGACCGCCCACTGAACGTTTTTATCAATACGAACATTATCTCTAAAAAAATTCATGCACACACACACACACGATGGTAAACCCGACAATTTTCAAAGATAACGCACCGAAAACAAACACCTAAAAATAATGTCGTACGAACGTGCAACACGCGGAATGGAACAGAAACGACCGAGGGGAAAAGAGAGATTGCGATTATGTCAGGTCAGGTTGTGTCACGGTGCAAAAAGTTAACCGCAATCGCCATTTACATAACAATTATAAATATTGATGAAACCCGACGAAAAAAGAGGTTGTGTTCGTTACGAAGTCGAATTGTATCTCGCATCGGCGTATTAATAAATTATGTATACGCTTTGCAGAGTGAACTTGAGAATTTGGACTCGCCATGACGCGAGAAGCGGTCCGATTGCGAATCTCGTCATTAATGTATATGTATGTGTTACAGTCAAAGTGTGTTATTAATTAAAGTATATTTCGTCTGACGTTTTAGATAATTTGTATTTGAATACAAATTGTCTAGTTAAAATATATTTCAACAGGTGAAAATACAATTTAACTGGTGCTCACTAGTTGGAAGTGTATTTTCAACTTGACAGTTCAGTTTTTTTTTAAACGAATATTTGTATTAAACAATATGTATATTTTACTTCTAAATCTGATTATTGAAAAGATTTTAATGGTATAATATTCCAACAAGGCATTCGTCACAAAAAAAAAATAGTTTTGAGTCTATATTAGTGGACAAGTAACGTTTAATGGCCTAAGTTCGGCAGTGGCGTTGGTAACACTGGCTTGTTAGATGACATTAAAATACACATTGTCTGACTCTGACCAGTCAAATCATATTTCATAACTACTTGGGTTAGATAAAATTTATTTTAATTAGTCAAAATATATTTTAATTGATAAATACACTTTGACTGTAACATATATATTTTTTCAAAACATATATAAAAAACAAATAGTTTTTTCGTCGAATTCTAATTACACATGTGACTTTTATGCGGCTTCGCGCCCGGAAACGTACGCGTAATCAAATCAGTCCCGTTTTCGTTGTTTATACACTCGTCCCGTTTGATTTTGTACGATTTCTCGGAAAGTTCGCTTTTTGAAAAAAGGCGCGGACTCGTATGAAATCCGAGCGGCCTTGAATCTTTTATGTTTACATGATCGCGATGGGGAAAAAAAACTGTTTTTCGCTCAAAAAAAGTCGACGTATTGAAATTAGCATACCCGGTCGAGTACGAGACGTTGACGTAAGGTTCGGTGTTAAAACGTCGTATACACAATTTACGGTCGACTAGACGGATCGTAATGGAATTGCACAATTTCGGAGTCGTTTTGAAGCGTCGAAATTGCCGGTTTATTTCCAATTCGAATGCAAAATTTGATAAGTCTAAACTCGATAGCGTCATTGTTTCTGGGAAATGGTGCGATATTTTTGTAGTGCGAATGTCACAACAGTTGATAAAAAAAAAGATTTATTTTCGTGCGTTGAATAAAAAATGTCTTATCGAAAAAATAATTCAAAGCAACGACCCGACAATTGTGCGCACATTCACTGTGCATTTTTCAATATTCGAAATTTCGAATAACATCATCACCATATGCTAGCCGATGTGTCGTCCATTATAAAAAGTGACCTTTCTTCATCAGAAGTTTGAATATTTTTCCTTATACAAAAATCATTACAAAAGGAAGATAACTTCAATTGGAATCAATCATCCATTACTAAAAAAATATGCAATAATAATTCAAATATCGATGCCACGTGTTGCTTAACTTTAATGATTATAATTTCAATAATGCAGTGATAAGAAAGTTATTATAAAAAATGATATTTTACTTGAGTTGTATCAATGTCAATGCGACATACACCCAACCCTCTTAACACGGTTCAAGGAAAAACCTATTATTTTTTTATACGGTATAAAATAAAATATATTATTATGCAACAATGTTAAGATTCGATGCAGTCCATTATACTGTTATGTTATGATTTTACATGTCGAAATTTTTCCAAATTTTATAAAGCACATTTGGATTGATGTTCTATCCAAATTTCCAATTTTTATATGGTCGCCATAAATTTTCTTCACACGGTAGTCTATGAAAGGTATCCCCCGGGAAATATATAAACGTCCTAGAACCATGTAAAAAAAGCCAAAAAAGAGCCGCAGACGAAAATTTTTTTCCAAACATTTTACTCAATCAAATAGCATCAAAAAACAATCAATTTACTTAATTTCTAACAACAGGACTTTTTTTTCTTTGGTTAATTTATGAATATTTCTAAAACAAACAATTGTGAAATCAAGGCAAAAATAGCGCCGCAGACGAAATTTTTTTTCAAACGTCTTATTTTTAATCAGTCAAACTATATCACCATAAAACTATAAATTTACTTTTTTTTTGGTTTATTTTTTATTTTCTTCGTATATTCAGAAAAGTAACTACAATCTCCTATCTCCTATATATAATAGCGGATTTCTGTGTCTGTCTGTATATGTGTGTCGATGACGCCCGCGACTTTTTCTTCTTTTTCAAAAGAACAATGACAACGACGATGATGATGACGATGACAACAAATGATAAAAAATAAACTATTTTGATTTTATTAATTAAATATTCAAATCACACATTTCGAGTTCACACAATCGGGTTTTCACATTCATCGTTTTCCGTTTCTTAACAAAACCATAGCCGATGTTATTAACATCGGGCCTGTACACTAGTTAAATATATAAACGGGAAAAACGGGACAAATCAAACAATTTCACGAAAACGACGGGACACGACAAAAACGGGACGAACCCTCAGCCTAGTGTACATTCGTGTACTATTAACACCACACATCGCTCAACTTCGGCGATGGTCACACTCAAATCCGACAACACGACACCAATCACCCATCAATCACGGAATCCCTTCGTCGAATTCGACACCCAACACTTCGAAGCCCCGACCGATACAGACCACCCCTGCTCCCCGGATCCGCCCCCGGACAGAAAAAAGCCCCGCAGCCTCCGCCGTTTGTTTGGCCGAGTTCCCCGGGCGGTTGGGGGCCCGCAGACCCGGCGCCTCCGCCCCCCACTTGTTGCCTCGCGAGACGGCGCGACGAACACCCCTGTTGCGCCGAACGACGAAGACGGCGCCGACGAAACACCATCATCGCATAACATATTGCGTCTGATGGTGGAGCGCCATGCAAATAGCGGACGGACGCCTGCTTGTGTCGGGGGGGTGTCGTTTCGTGAGTCACGTCTCTCTGTGGTGCGGACGGTCGATAGTTGAGATGTGTGTGTGTGTGTGTGTGTGTGTGTGTGTGTGTGTGTGTGTGTGTGTGTGTGTGTGTATGTGTGTGTGTGCTTTTTTTCCGGGATTGTAGTGTATGGTGATTTTGTTGAAAAGATTCGTCGGGTTTGGGCTAGTTTCGAAGTAAATGTGTGACTACTTTCAAATATGGGTATTGTGTATATATCCTGATTTTTTTTTTTGTAATAATCGGTTTTGTCTGTGGTAAAGCTCATAGCAGACGGTTTCTGTGATAACGTTCAATATAATGAAAACAATCCATTCATACTGCGGGCTCCATTTATCGAATCGAATTACGTTATGTTAATTTTCATTTATTACTTTGAAAGATTTTTTCAATACTTTCCCATTAGATTGGCGCAAATTTCCGACGCATTCACAGATATAAAAATTGCTAGCTGTTTGACATTTTGCGATAGTGCAAATCCACTTTATTTTCACAGAACGTTAAACACCTTTTGACAGCTCATTATTATTTAATTTTTTGGTATTTTCCTGCTAGATTGGTGTAGTTGAACGGCATTTTTACGGCCCGGCTGTCAAATCGTGAATTTGTAGCCAAGGTGTGAAGTATTCATACACTATTTTTAAATTCTATAACAATTCCTTTAGAAAAAATGAACATAAGGATTGGAAAAAGGGCCCATTTCTGTCAGAACACTAAACGTGTTTTTAAATCGTCATTATAAAATTTTAACATGGTGCGGGCGTGCTTAACAATTTGACTTCAGCGATTTAGTATGTGTGACTGCGCCGACTAATTTGCACCGGTTCAATGGAAAATCACCAATTTTTCAAAACATTTACCTATTGATTACTATTGCAAATATAAATAAAACAAACAGCTCGGTGTTTATGCAAAAAATACGATACACACACACACACATTGACCATAGTCAAATTTGCAAATTTAATAGCACGCACTGTAGTAGCGCCTCGTATTCTGCGTCCCAGCGAAATTTGCATGAACGAATAAAACTGAAAATAGCGAGAAAAAAACCTCCACAACCAGTTGAAACTGGAATCTCCGGACGAAATTTTATTGACGCGCTGATCTCGAACACGAAACAAAACACGCGTGACGCCACCGAATGTTGTCGGGTATGATGTTTATTACATGCGAGGATTTATCGCGGTTGAAAAAGCGACTTCGGTTTCGAACTAGGAATAGAACGAGCCGACCGATACGACATGATGAATGGTGGAAATTTAATGAGAATTCGGACTTGAATAAAATTAATAATGTCGGTAGTGAAAAATACAATCGTGTTCAAAGTTCACGAAAGCGTTGTTAAAAATTTGAATATGATCATGCGAATCGTTGAAATGAATGGTTGGATCTTTGCAATGAGATCCGTTCATTTCGACGACGAAACTTTTTTTTTTTATTATATCAGAAAAAGCGTTCGCGGCGGATCAAAACCAATCTCAAACGAGTTTTTCCATTGAAAACAATGACACTTCATTCAACAAACACGTCCGAACGAAAAAATATAAATTTCCGCCGATCGGCGATATTACAGGGTCGCCATGTATCGACCTCTGATTTATATTCAAGTAAATACAATACCGAACACATTTTTTGCATACAAAGTGCGTTTGTTCGACGCAAGAAAACTGTCGAACCTCAAATTTTTCATACAAATAAAATCGAACCAGTCAACGACAAACCGCAAGGACCCAGCTGTTCGCACGGGACAAAAGAAGATATACGCATAATATTCGTTTTCGAATGCAATAATTGATAAGCGCACATATTTGCACTTTGGATGTGATTTTACAGGTGCTAAAAAACGATTTCGAAGCGGCGATGATTCACGGTGCGAAGGGCAAGCTGTCTAGTGGCATGTTTATTGAACGACAGAAAAAACGAATGAAATAATATCGTTTTGAAAAATTATAAATTATAATCGGCTAGAATATGTTTATATTTGGTTAAAGCGAGTTTAAAAACGCACACATTCGAGGCCGAGTTCGCGAAACGAAAGGAACACGGACCGGTGCAAAAAAAGTACATACACACAGGGAAGATAATCGAAAATTCGACGAACACTACGCAAATTTTGATTTACGACATAATTGTTCTTTTAATTTGTAAATCTTCGCGATAATAAAAATTCAATCATCCGAGTCACATCCGATTATTAGCAACGGCGCATATTTCTAGCGAAATCGATAAACGTAGCTTATCTAACGCCATGGTAAAAATGTTCGAAATCTGACGCTATATATATGCTACAGTTTGATCGTCCACTTCGTTTATGTACGAATAAACTAGTCTGTTTATACACATTGTAACAACTCTAGTCCAATTGTTAATGTGGTTTGGATTCAGATAACGCTCTTATGCTAAATATCAATAAGGTGGAAATTGTTGTCAACTAATGATCGAGAAATACGCGTAGTTGTCTACCCGTCGTTTCAGTTTTAACTTCAGTGTTTTGAGCACGTTTTCACAACTCAAGCTAAAACGTTAACCCAACCTAACCCAAGTATGATACTTATAACGTCTGTTTTTAGTTTAGATGCAATTATATGTAGGTAAAATTTGACAGTTGACATTCAAACTAA
>JAOXNN020000013.1:1411283-1452139 GCA_028571205.2 Hydropsyche betteni
ATATGTAGGTAAAATTTGACAGTTGACATTCAAACTAAAATCGATAGTTTGGGTATACCCAAACTAGTATGGGTATACCCAAACTAGTATGGGTATAAACAAACAAAAGTTTACATTTAAACTTTGACATAATATACAAAAAAAAATTAAAATAAATAAATAAACGAAGCGGCACAGCGTGAAGCCTTATCAAAGAGCATTCGTCATGCGAACGGAAAACTCGCATAAAAATACGTAAATTGTCAAAGTTTCGCATATCCGAGGGGGGTTACTTTCCAGTTTTCCGAGTCCTTGGCCCGTTTGTCGCTCGATTTCGACACCATATTGACCCGACGATTGAAAATGGGTCGAGGCTCTCGTGTGTCGTATGTCAAAGAGTCGTGATGACCGTTTCGACTATGAAAGTCAGCCATGCGAGATTCAATATCGGATCGCTTTCTAGCTTCGGGTAGTTTTCTACGTGCACGCGTGGAGAATGTGAAATTTTGCGTATCGCGAACATTTTTCGACGCGTGGCGTTTATCGAAGTTTGGTGTGGAACAAAAAAAAAAACGCGATATTCATTACGACCGGATGACGAACGGAGAACAATGTTGTGTCGGCTTATCATTCACGCTGGCGTGGCGTAACGTGTAATATCGTTATGTTCGATTAATAAATAAGTCTCAATCGGTGGAAAATTTTCGAAAAATATACAGATAGAATAGCAGTCATTCAACAATGTGAAAAAAAAAAAACGTAATTTCGAAATCGGATACGAAAATCGTACGATCGCTTTTTATCAGATAGCGGACAATTACAAACGGTGATTAATCTAAAAAAAAAACTGATAGCACTCGTTGCCTAAATTCTTCAGATCAAAGTTCTTATACAGGAACGGAAATTTTAGAGGCTCGTCGCATCATAAAAACATTAATAATTCCGAGAATTTCCAAATTCGCCAATAACGCACACGCCTTCCATCGATCACGATCTGATAATTCGATCGATTTATTTATACTTGACAAGCAAACGCACAGTTGAACGGTTCAATAAACCAATTCGAAAAGTGTAATATGATATTTGCGTCACACCCATTAACATAAATTCATGACATTACAAACGAATGATCTTACCGGAGTCGATACTGTGCATGTCTGCGACCCGCGTGGCTGAACAATCTCGCGCGTTATGTACTGACGCCGCCTGGACATTTCCTATAACAAAAATAACACAAATTAATTCATTTATATAGCGAGATGTTGTTTGAAACCTTCAAACTGTGTGTTATGTCTGTTTTGACTTATGCCGATGAGACATAGCGTTTGAATATTATTATAGGTAAATAAATAGATTGAGGTGTGCTTAGAGTGATTTATGCTAGGTATCACTCGGAAAATGACCAATGTCGCGAACGGGATTTTATCCAGCATTGGGCATAAGCAGGCTGCTTATAATAATGAGTTAGGGTGACCATATTTCCAAGAACCCAAAACGGGACGGTCCGAAAAAAAAATACCCCTTCAATATAAAAAAATGTGTTGTACATTCAAGTTTTTTTAAATACCTAACTAATAATGATTTTAATTATAGACATCAAGACTCAAAGTACTTTTTCAGGGAGTAAATGTCCTAGAACCATGTAAAAAGAGCCGCAGACGAAAATTTTTTCCCAAATGTTTTAATCGATCAAACTGTATCACTAAAAACAATCAACTTACTTAATTTCTACCAACAGGACTTTTTCCTTTGGTTAACTCATCAATATTTCTAAAACAAGCCATTATAGAATCAAGGCAAAAATAGCGCCGCAGACGAAAATTTTTTCAAACGTCTTATTTTAAGCCAATCAAACTATATCACCAAATTATCAATTTACTTATTTTCTTTGGTTTATTTTTTAATATTTTCACCATTTTTTTCGTATATTCAGAAAAGTAACTACAATCAAATATACAAACGGGAAAAACGGGACAAATCAAACAATTTTACGAAAACGACGGGACGTATGGTCAGCCTATAATGAGTAGAATATTAAAATTAAGATGTGGTTACGAAAGCGGAACAAGGAAGTGACGCAAGAAAAAGGGCCATCGTCATTCGAACGGTACCCAGAATCCAATCCACTTTTCGACAGAAAAATATCAATCTTTTATATAGAAGCTTGTAAATTCTAACCGCAAACAAGGAGAGCGTGACGCACGTAGTGTCAACATATTTGCTCGCGAAAAACACCGCAAAAAATGGAAACGCAGAAAGAAAACAGACGAGGCACCCAATGTTCAAACAGGTGATAAATCAACGACACGTCTCCATGTGTTCGCTTGCATACGATCACCGCGCCGGGTAAAGGAGTTCGAATACGTGAAAAACGGCATGCAAGAGGATCTTTTCCGAGAGTTCAAGGAAGTTGAACCGGTTCGGATCGGTACAGGTGTGAAGTGGCGATTCCGCGGAAAATATGATGACACATAAGCAAATAACTTTCATTAGTGCGCACTTAATGTGTATGCTCGAGGAGTGATCATGTGAAAAAAAGGTATTCAATATTTTTGAATAGCGCGGAACGTACGTGATCTGTTTGTAATTTGGACGAAAGTGGTGTTAATTGATATCTATATGCAAATCACTTTCGATTAGTAAATGGTATAAAATTATAATATTTGACCGTACGTGACTCCGAAGTCTGTATTTATCTTGACGATTTCATTTATTGCTTCGAATTTGACCCTCGTCTAGCGTTTCAATGTTTATTATGATTGCTATATTTAAGCAAAAAAAAACGACAATGTTATCGAAAAAATCTACTATTATTTAACAATCGCGATAGCGGCGTCTGAGTCGCCAATAATTTCCACGACATAACGTGAACTGCGAAGTTGATAAACGACGTAGCCAAAGAATAACACCATCTACAAAAATCAAAACCACACATTAGCAAGAAACGTGACTACATCCATTGCAAGCACGCTAATGACTCGACTCCCGTCGTCTCTTCACACGCCGACCCAAGGATAACGCGGACAGTCCAAAAAGGCAAACCGACGAGGAAAACGCGCCGAAAACGTCTACAACAGGAGAGGCAACGGTCAAAAAGCTAGCCAACAACATCATAATGAGAAGCGTGCGTTTAATGGCACGCGACCGGTTGCGAATTAACGAACGAGCGCGTGGACATGGACCATCTTCTCGGAACTCCGCGGTGTTGCTTCGGAGAACGACAGGTTTTTTTTTTATACTCGGCTTCGACAAGTGGTTCTCGCTCGGACACGAGCATGGAGGACAGCGAGAGTGTGTTGGTGGTTTTCTGGTGTCGTTCGACATGCAAATGGCATAGCCAGCGTGTAACAACCTGACTAAATCCGGGTGGGGTGAGGTGCTGTTGTCGACGACCAGGTGAGCGAGCTGCCTACTGGCCAGATGGGTGAGTCACTGTTCGCAGTGACATCAGAGCTAATAATTCTGTTTGTTCGTGTATGCATTTTTATATCGTTTTAATTTTTGGTCGGTTCGAAATCTCGAAATAGAAACATCAATGAAACGAGATCGTAAATATTTTGCGACAATAAACGAAAACGTCCTCTGGTATCTGCGATTTTGAGCTCTACAGATAAAAACTGTCCGTTTTTAAGCTTGTACGGAGCGAGATTCGTAGAATCGCGGCCGTGGATCAATTGATAAGATAGCGCCGGTTTTGCAAACATTTAACTTTTTCAGGTTTTATTGAATGACGCAAATGTTCGGCGTGATGTAACGCGACGCGCAACGCAACAAATGCGCGACGATGCATCACCATTATTATGCAAAGCGAAAATGCCACCGTTGCAAACGAATCCCTTTCCTATCGAAAGGTCGCGAACGAAACGAAAAATTCCGGCCGTTCAGTCGATAGGTAAAGCACCAGAACGCGATACGTTCCGGTTGTGCACCGTTACGAAACAGCAAATTCTTGCACACCAAGGTCGAGTCGGCTGCGAACCAAAACAATTGGGCGTCGAGGCGATCGATTGCAAAAAATCGAACGACGGATTCGCGGGGCCCGAAATCGACGGAGGAAGGCCCGAGTTTTCAAATCGAAATTTAGAAAGCGTATGTGGACGAGGCTCCGAGGCAGCAAAACCAGTGGCTACATTAGCAGTTGCCGACAGGTGAAAAATTTGGAAGCGTGTCAATTGCGGTAATTGCATCCGCAAACGCCATAGACTATTACGGTAACGTGACTCACGGGGACGCCGTGCACATTGAATTATTTACATATCAATACACTTAATGAGGTAACTAAACAGGATTGTTTGATTGACGAAAAGAATTTCGTATTATATCAGAGGGAGGCCCACTATTCCGCCTGTTACATGCACCCCACTCTATGCCAGCTTCCTGAGTCGACTTAGGCCAGGAACGCACTTGTGATTGTTTGGTGACAATGGCGGATTGATGGATTCTCAGATTTTTCTGAGAACTCATCAATCCGCCATTGTCACCAAACAATCGCGCGACTAAGAAATCGCAAGTGCATTCTTGGCCTTATCGTTACGAAATGCAGAGGCCAAAAAAGGTTCAACAAAACATGGCTTTCTACGAAGCGAAGGTACAGAACGCACAAAAGGCGAACTTCGAAGAAACAAGGTCGACATTGGAAACACGGCAAACAAAAATCATTTTATATCACGGATATGCAAAGATAATAAAAGTCTCACGACGGCAAGAACAGGCGATTCAACATCAGCGGGGATGGGAAGGTATTTGAGGCGCGCCCGTGCGGCACCGATCTAATTAGGCTCACCGCAGACTGAGAGAGCCAAGCAGACGTTACGAAACCGTGGCGCCATATAGGTTCCGTCTCCTCGACGACAAACGCGAGCACGGTTGAGGATTGGTGTTCACCTGGCAGACGCCAGACGCCGGTTACCTGCTGGGCTCCTTTCACCGGACCGACGCGGGTAATAACGGAGAACGGCCCGGCGGCTGTCTGCCCGATCCACAACCTCTTCTTCGACTTGAGTCGCTTTCGGAAGACGTCCACCTTGAGGACGCGCAATCGCAACAATAGTCGCGACAACCGCGAATTTCTGATTAAAACGCTCGAAAATACTAAGAACCGATTCCGCGACCGAAACAACAACAAACAAACAATCACCTTTTTCTGAGAAGGGAGCGCCGAGAGGACGAGGTAGGGGATTCGGGGTACGGCGGCGTCGTCGTCGCACACTTCCGAATCAATTATTACGCTTGCGGTTTTATTGGTCGGTGATGTCACCGCGGTTGTTCCTCGGCGGCGATGTGCTGCCATTGCCGAGTGGACCTGCCCGTGGACGGAGTCGCGGCGATGGCGGATCGGCCATTGTCGCGTGGGTGTGCCCAATTTGTTTTGTGTCCGTTTCGCATTCTCGATTAGAGGATTGTGTTTGCGGAAAAATGCGTTCGGTGCATCGAATATTATATCGATGTAATGGAAACGATTAGTTTCAACGATGAATCATAAACGTGAAAGTACAAAATGGAAGCCCGAAAGAACTGTAGATACATCTGCCGGCAAAGGGCATGTTGCGCAACGACCCACCGAATAGACACGTTCACCGTTATGCGACCGCAGCAACAACACAATGCTAACATCTCATCAATAACAGTAACAAAGAAACGCGTAGGATCGCAACGCAATATACACTTTCGTATCTCAAAATCAAAATTTAGCTCCGATTCGTCGGCCGCAGCCAAGTTCGCGACCTCCCGATGCCCAATTGAGCTCCTCTTATTAGATCGGAATCCCCAGAGTCGAGCAGGATCCATGGATCGAATCTAGTCCATCCAAAAGACAGAGACGGAGCGCGATCTATACGAGGAGAGCTCGGTCGATTGGCACGCGCTCGGGCATTCTAGCCGGGCGTTGCACACACGCACGTGGCCACGTATACGTGCAAGTCGAGTTGTGTCGGCAACGCCACACACACACCTCAGGAATTTATTGCGTTAGGAGGCATGGTGTGGGTGTGTTTGTCCGGGGAAGCCGTTTGCGCGAGACGCAGACGCCTGGCGTCGTCTTGGCCGACGACGAAGGTCGACCCGACAACTATCTCCCGTTGTTCTGATCTATTACGCCAAAATGGCTGAAGGCGATGTAAAATGTGCGATTGACATTGGTAACCGCCGCGTTTGGTCGACGGACAAGTGCGTGAGGGAGCGTTACGGTTTCGACGATGGGATTCGTTCGGACGAAATTCGACGTTTTTTGCGGGAAAGGAAACCCCGAATGTGTCATCGGGTTTGAATTTTCGAAAATGTGCCGTTTGTGCAACGCACAACCTCGTTTTTGTACACGATTAGGCGTTATCGGGCCTCACGTTCGAAAGTCGCGCGATAAGATATTACATCCAGAAAAAATAAATAAACACGCGTACAGACACTACAACGATACGGAAAATGAAAAATCGTATTTACCTACCATCGGTCGGAAACAAAGCCGACGCGATTCGAACGCTATTTTCGACGGCAACTCGCATCAGCCATTGACGCCAATGGCCAGAAAGAGACGGAGTCGCGTGGGATTCCCCGCGGAATTCCATCGGTTTCAGAGATTTTATAATATAATTTTGTATTATGGAAAATTTTTGAGTGAACGTTCGCGAAACTATTATGCGATGTAAATAAAAAAGGATGCGTAATCACGGAACGTAAACGTGGTGCGTTCTTATCGCTAAAATTTCAAGTGGCATACCGAAGAAGTGTGACGACGCTTTTCCGTGGAAGCCGATGAGAGCATGTTTGCTTTGTAGTGGCAATGCTTAGTCATTACATGCAAATTAAATAATATTTTTAATAAAATATTTATTTTACTAGAAATCGGCACGTACTCGTATGCGAGAGCGCAGTTTACGTGTTGGTAAACCGTGATGTTTTTTATCTTTATTACAAAAAAAATAATGTATTCTCGTGTCTTGTAATATGTAATTCCAAATGGCAGTGTTGGGAGAAATTTATTAGAGTGTATATTTATTTAAGCGAACATTAAAAATTTAAATAGACTGTTCAAAGACATGAAGCGCATATAATTTCAGAAGTTGAAGTTGTGTTTAATTATAGAAAAATTTTCATAAGTTTATCAATCACGTTTTTATTTTTGTCTACGACGAACAAGAAACATGATACATATTTATTAATCAACGATAAAAAAAACGTATTAATTCAACTCGGATAACGACAATGCCCTAATAATACAATCATAATAAAACGAATTAGCAACCGATAAAACAATATCAAAACAATTAACCAACGCCACGTTGACTCATAGCTTCAAACGCAGATTGTATCCGCGATCAAAATCACATTTACATACACCATACTTATCGCGACATTCACACACTTTTTTTTCCCACCCGATCCGAAATTACCCCAACTATTTTCGCCGACGGTACAATTGCATTATAACACCCGCGCGGAATATTGAGTTTCCAGAGCGAAAACAGCCGAATATTTCTATCGTCGGACGATACAGATGGCAAACCACCAAGATTCACACCACCCCCCACCCGCCGAAGCACCGAACCGAACAACACTCATAATAATAAAGTGTTAAAGTGGAAACACAGCGCACGTGAGGTGGGCGGCACGGATTTACTGTCTATTTTCGAGTTTACGTACCAAAACCGAGACAACACCTCTATTTCGGGCCGGCTTTATTATTATTCCAGGTCTGAGTTTGTGCGATGGTTCGTCTCGGTGGAAATTAAAGCGAGTTCCTCGGAGGATCCTCTTTGGAATTCGGCGAAGATCGACAGCAGATTCCTTTGGGGGGGTAGCACCTGAACAAATTTATTGACCATCGATTGAAGTGTTGAAATAGCGGCAAAAATTCGCACACGCGCTGTTTGCACGGCACGTTCCTCTCCTTGCGAAGGTCGTCTCTTTGACGTATTGTTCATCGGCGGCAGCTGAAGAGACATATGCAACTAGCAAAAACGAGAGCAAATAACGTGTATTTTGTTAAAACAACATTCTTCGAGCGATTGTCATTCGGGTGAAGCGTATTTTGAACAATTCACTTTATAAAACGGTCTTTATCTGATTGATCATGTGATGTGTGACGAAATGTAAATATTTATATTACACATCTACTGTTATGCTACTAAATCGAATATAGGGGCCTATTTCAGTTATGAATTTTCCAAGAAAGTAATCTTGTTAAATAAATGCGAAAACATGTTCAACACAAAAATCGATAACGATCAAACAAATTTTCAGATACGAAATCGAAACTTTTGCAAACTTCAGCATACGAAGCGAACGGGACGGCAAAGTGGTCGCGAATTATCAAACTGGTCTTCAGCACCTGTACCAACAAAGTGTGACGGAAAGGTCTTCTCGCAACCGGCAAGCACCTGCCCCAGAGAGCAAGCAGGTGAAGCTGAGAAACCAACGACATCAACACAAAAAATCCAAAGAAGTCAAAGGAGGTTACGCACATTTCCATCGGCCGACGAAAGCGTCGTGTCACCGTTTTTATTGCTGTCAATGGGTCAAGGGACCTGTCGACCATCCTCCACGAATCGATCTGGTGATGAAAACGATTCGCAGAAGCGGTCCTGGAAACACGAGTCCATCAAAGCGATGCTTCTTTTGGACACCCGAGGGAGACTTCATTATCGATTTCCGAGAAGGAGCTGCCACTCTGATTCGATACAAAGCTTCCTGGAAACCGTTTGATAATGGACATTTTACGTTTCGATAACGTTATACAACATTTGCTTACGGTAGAACGTGATGGGTGCGTCAAAAACAGGAAAGGTCGCGTGGGTCGACTATTTTTGTATTGGCTTGAATATTTTTCGGAAGATGAATTTGATCTGCGCGAATAGATAGGTTGAAAAAAGTTTATTTATATATATATAAAATTGTGTTTATGTCTTCAGTATACATAAACGTCTATCAATTAATTTTGAAGTTGATATAAAAATACATCGTTACGTCCTATTTATAAATTCTATCAATAACGAATCGTAAATAGCACTAGATCGAAAGATCATGTTAAAACTCATAACACAGTCCTATTAACATGACGGATTTTCCATATAATTGAGAAAATGTTTTGTTATTGTATATTATCTGACTGCGTGAGCTAGTTATCAAAATTCCCTCCGACCCGGAGCAATCAATGTAACACACACTCCAATATTTATGTTACGATAAATTATACACAAACATTAAACGTTATTAATGTAATTGTGTTTATAACTATAGGACGTAAGACTTCGTCATCGTATATCACCAGTGGCGTATTTACCTATAGGCCCTGAGGGCACATTCCAAGTACGATGCATTTTTTTTTTAAATTCTAACACATACATTATGAAAGTCGAATCACTTCCGTGAAAAAAAAAACCCAGCAAATCTGTATGGATAATTAAATTTTTTTTAGCGCTTTGGGCACCTTGCAAGGTGTCCTAAATCCACCACTGGCGACTGACATAACAACTGTAATGATGCGCAATTAATTGACTTTTCGCGCGAAGTGTATTTCGCTCATGACTAATCAGATTTTACTTACGTCTTATGCATATATGCACTGACATTGTAAACAAATATGATAATTCTTGGAAACACGTGATCAGTGAAAGAGAAGAGCATTAATAGAATTTCCTCAGAAACTTACGATTATTTTACTGAGAATCACAACCGAGATTGTCGGAACGAGAACATTAGGTTCAAAAATAATTTATACCTATAATAACAATCGTGGATCGTTTGTGGACCCTATAATTTAAAGAGTGCGTATTCCAACCATGACCTCTCAATTTGAACAACATTAGCTTCGATGCTATAATCGACTCCTTCGCCACAACGACCGCCGTTTTCGGCAAAAAAAAAAACAACATAACGGCTTTACCGATCCGCGACAAATCATATCCGAAATCATCGCAGGTAACACGACACAAACGGTAGCATCAGACATTCGAGTACATTTTAATCGCATATTTATCGACCATAACCGAAACGTCAACGACGCACAACCAACACTTCCCGAACGTATTTTTTTCCACGACAACAACACATAGTAAGAGCGTATTCCGATACGCGCGAAAGAGACAGACAAGATTTCATCCGTCATGCTCAACTTGCGAAAGAGAGATGGCGCATATTGCGCGCGCACGCACACCATCTAGCGCACGTCGTAAAGGGTTATCATCGTAGAGATGAACAACCATTTATGATTCGATACAATGTATTTTTTTTTTAATACATAAATATGATCGGTGTGAAGTTGGTTCTCGAATAAGGTATATGCCTAGATCTCCAACATTTGATGAAAAGACCTTGCCTTAAGAGGCTGCTAATGATGATAATAATCGTTATGCACATTAGGCGAAATTTCTGGTACAATCGAAAATCGATGATTCAATTTTAATAGTTCAGTTATATGAATTGAGTAATTAAAATTTAAATCGATCGATATTCGATGATTCTTTATATGCAAACGCGTAAATTATTTATGGATAAATTTATACATTAACGGATAAAAATGCATTTTAGGTACTTAAATTAAATTAAGTAAAGTGTTTCACGTGTAATTTATGCATTAAAGTCTGCAAAATAGATTTTTTTAACGAATTTCGCATATAGTTTGAACGCATGCACACCGTAGAGAACTTGTTTGAGTTTATTAAAATCATATTCAATTCAACAGAAAAAGTCCGACTGAAAAATACACGAGTTAAGATATGGTAAAAAATAAACAAACATAACCTTCAAACAGCGCTAGAAATACGTTTAAAAATAATATAATTTGCGCACTCGTAAAGCATAAATTACGCGTGAAATACGCTAAGAATCACAATTAACTCATTCATAATACATTTTTATCGAATTTGTAAATAAACAATTTCCGCACCTAAAAAAAAGAATACCGGATTTTTTTAATAATAAAGAAAAAAATATAAACTAAGTCGACACCTGAAAAAGGTTATGAATCTCTGCTCGATTCTACGTTGCGAAAGAGAGACGAGGCGAGGGGCGGAGGCGGGGGTGTCCGCAGAGCGGAGAGCAGACGGGTCGGCCGCTGGCGCCACGAGGATTCCCCGGCGGGGCGGGGGCGCGCGGGGGGCGCACCTGCCCCGACGCCATGTTTGAATGGGCACCCGTTCCGTTCCGCCTTTGCGTGTGCAACACGTACGAGGCGCGTTTTAGATGGGTTTCGGACATGTGATTCGTTAGCGCTCGCAACGAAACGGCGTTATTACGAAAGATGATTCAGTTATGTTTGTTTTGTCAATGCTGCCAACTCGAACGTTATCAATTGAAAATTTACGCCGGTGGTGCCAACGTAATTTTTATAAATAAATAAATGTGAGAGTCTCGCGTATTGTTTCGAAACGATTCAGTATGAAACCGGCCCCGTTCGACTCGACTAAATTCGTAACTAATCGAAACGAATACAAAAGCGCACGGTCGTGAGTCACCGCGAACGTCGAAATTAATTGCCGCGAGATCGTCGCGGTAAACAAGCTTGCACGCGCAAACCAAAGTAAATATTGATACGAAAATACATTCGAACTACGTTTCGGAGAAGAGCCGCCCCCCGCGCGGGGAAGACCTGCACCGTAAACAGACAGATTCACCCCTCGACAGGTAGAAAAGCGCGGCGGAACAATGGCACCCCCGTCCGGGCGCCTTTGTCGTCCGTGCGTGCCATAAAGCAAAAAAAAAATACTGGAACACGCCCGAACGGCTATTTTCGGGGAGCGATCAACAGGTGCGTCACCGAAATTTCGCCCGGGGAAACTCCGATTTTCCCGCGCGCGGCCCGAAAAATCGCGCACACGTTAACCCTTGCACCGTGACGCGCGCGCGAGATAACGAGCGTGGGTGGCGCTTTATCAATGAAATTCGACTTCTTCAGCGGCGAAGAGTCGACGCCGCGCAAAAATAAACAAACAAAGCGTAAAAACAAACGTGAGTACATCGCCTCGATTGATTGGTCGCAGTCGGCCGAGATAGTGGTCGCGCATTACGCACGCACATCACACATCTGGGATAAGGTGTCAGTGGGGAGGGTGAGCGGAATTCCCGCGGCGATCGCGGTTTCGAGGGGTACTCACGGTGCCTGTTGAGCGTGGTAGCGGTGTGGAGGGTTTTGCGGCGCGCCATGTCGCCGGGGGTGGTCGGGCCGCATCACCGCATAACGAAAAGGGCAGGAGCGCACGCGTCCGCCCGCCTCCCCCGCCTGACCCGCACCGACTGAGCGTGGAGCTGCGAGCTCCGCCCTCGGCCCCCCCCCCTCTCCGCTCCCCGTCCCCTCGTAGCGTCCGCGCCCGCCTCCGCGAATCAGGGCTGCCACTCGCCCTACATTCCTGTGCAGCGGCAGGGTTGGGCTAATTGTGATTTTGGTTTTTTTTTTTGTATTCAAATGAGTAACGTGTTCGGTAGACGGTTCGTCGTTTTGGTTTTTGGATTGAGCGTGTTGATAGGTTTTATCGGGTGTGGTGAAAAATATAAATTAATTTGTGTATTCGATGGTTTGAGGTGACGATTGAAATTCGATATTAGGACATTAAAAAAAATGATATACAGTAAATCCCCTTATAACGTCTCGTCCCACCCCTATAATGTAGTTTTTTTTTTAAATTACAATTTTTTAAATTTGTTTCAAATGTATTTGAAAAAAGCAAATAACACGTAAAAATGTCCAAAAATAAAAGAAAAACGAAAATGTTTCATTTATTGATTTCCCTAAATTCCTCCCTATAGTGTCGAACCTATCTCAACGTTAGACGGGAGTTTACTGTGCTTGTTTCAATTGTTGAAAACATAATACAATAGTGGACATACTAAAAAAAAATTCAAATAAATTGTGGTAACTCTAATCTATACTTTATTTTTTTTTTAATATTTTTGAGATGAGTGGATTGTTTTTTTAAATTTGTTTATAATTCCACAATGGACAGACTTAAATTATACTTGGTTATTATTAATAATATAAGGTTTCAATATTCGATTGCATTTTATCACTGGACCAGATATTGGTCGGTACTACTAGATTTGAGACTGAACTGAATTTTATTTTCTTAACCTTACATTAGATTAGGTTAGATTTGGTTAAAAAAAAAAAATCAATTCAGTCTCAAACCAAATAGCACCTATTGGTCATTAAAGAGAAAAAACGTTTGATAGGTGCATTTGTTCTGGTAAACCAAGACAATATTCTAAAAAATTTATAATGACAAAATACAATTTAATAAATCTCACAATATACCAGGACAGGTGATCTGAAAAAAAGTGCTGTCCTGGTAAATCCAGTATGAATTGTCACCTTATCGATGAATTAATATTGATTCGCCCGTGACGTGTAGATAGCGTCCATAATTCAATTGTACATAAATAATCTTTGTAGAAATTATTTTATTATTTTCAATCACAGATAACTTCTCGATTATAAATAAATAAAAATGTAAAACTAAACTTTGATATTGCGAGGAGACGAAATAGTGAGAGGAGAAAAAGACAAAATTTGAGAAATATAATTGTATTTCAAGATTTCATATAACCTGAATATTACAATGACAATATTGCATCAACGAACAATTTTATAAAATGCGTTTTTTAAAAGTAGCTTTTGAAAAATGAAAATTGTAACACGACATGAAGATTACATCCATAACCACCTGCGATAAATTCCTTATGAAAAAATACAAATTGGCTTTGTATAAAAATTACACATAGTTAAATCGAATTTACAGCACGGAAATATTAAATCAATTTCCTTTTTTTGTAGCGCATATACGTTCACTCAAACATCATCCAAAGTAAAGTTCTCGATAGCTCTTTAAAATAGTAATACAAATTTTTCAGAACGAGAATGCAAACGATAACTTTTTTTTATTTAATGTTCTACGAATAGATAAAAATTACATTTTGTCATATCAGTAGGAACTCGTAAAAATATTTATATTTTGTACAACTGCATTGTAACATGACTCGTTGGCATATTTTAACTTCCAATCAAGAACGAGGCGAGGTTATGAAAACATGATAAAATAATTATTGCCATTATACACGTTTATTATGAATAGTAAATATACAATTTCATAATTTTGAATAGCCTGGGATAAACAGAAAATTACAATAATCTTGAAAAATATAGCAAATTTAAAATCGAACGCTAATCTAAAGCCATATTGTCGTCTTCGTCTTTCTCTTTCGGCTTCTTGTTCTCTTCTGCAGTTTTGCTCTCTTCCTTTTCCAGCGCTTTGATGAAGGCTTTCATATCACCATTTTGAGCCGCCGTGACAGCGTCACTACCTAACCCGAACTGTGAAATAATTGGACCTAACTGACCCGACGCTATAGCATTTGAAAATAATGACATCGCCTAGAAAATAATGAAAAAAAAAAACAGTAAGTAAACATTTATTTCAAAAAACGAATGTGTTAAAAGTAAAACTCACTTGTGAAAATTGAGGGGAGAGAAGAGTAGTTTTAATATCGTCTTTTTGTTGATCGGGCGCAGGCGTAGGAAGGTGTTCCATGAGACCTGCAGCGTGAGGGCCAGCAGTCGCTATAACTTCGGGAGTAGAAATTACGGAAGCTAAATCGATCACTTCGTTCACGGCCGTTCTCGAAGTGGAGCCTTCTTCATTGGACGTATTTGTTAAACCAGATAAATATTTCTGAAGATCGGATAAATGAATTGCACGTCCTGTAAAAAAATAAATTAAAATGTATCATTCCAGTTTACTTTTTCCAGACATTCTTAGTGTAAAAATAAACAAAACCTCTAGTTGCTGGAGGTGGTTGCGTTTGCGTGCTGGGTGTGTTTGGGGCGTCTGGGGTGGACGGGGTCGTCGGGGTGGTGACGTTCACCGGGGGAACTCGGGGGGGCCGAGACGGCGCTCTCGGCGTCTCAGAAGGCGGACGACTAGTCGGAGTCGCACTGTTGGAACGCGAACTCTGGCCCGTCGGCGATCGTCTAAAATGAAAAATTCAAATTAAAGAAGTTAAAGATGCTTCTCGAGGAAATATAGAACACCGACCCCATTGTACTCAACAGCGATGAAAGGCCACCCATGTGGCCGACTCCTCCGAGCAGTTGCATGAGTTGCTGCTGGGTCATGTTGTTCAGGATGTTTTGGAATTCGCCTTCGGGGGCTCCGCTACTGCCGCTGCGCCCGCTGCCGACCGACGGAGGATTGTTTAAGACTTCGTTTATACGGCGGCAATATTCGTCATCCTTATCAGTCTTGGGTTCCTGAAAATACAAGCCGAAAGCATCAATTCAATGATGGGCAAAATTGTTAACTTTGTCTGTCTGCAATAAAAAATACTTTGAAATATACAGGATGGATTCGTTTTGGGATGTCACAAATTTTTAAGGGCTCTATAAAGATTGGGTTCCAAACTGACTTCTCTTGTAATATTTCTTTGTTATTGATGAGCAATATGTGGTAAGTTTTATAAAATAAAGCAGAAATGGGCAATTTAAGAAAATATGAAGAAATAAAATTTTAATTTAAATATTTGTAAAAAATATTAAAAAGTTTTACTTAAGGTAATAATTCGAAGACTCATTAAACATACCCATAAAAGATGCATTATAAGAATAATAGTTAATAGCCCAAATTCAATAAAAAAATATTACTTCAAAAATTTAGCAGAATCTAAATATTATTGTTAACTTAAAAAAACTAAAATTAATGTGAAAAAATACTTTTTTATATTTGAGCTGCCAACTGTTCAAATTATAAAGCTAAATGTCATCATTTAACCTAAATTTTTAATTTGAAATTTCAAAACAAACGAATTTGTTTCCAAATTCAATAAAATTATAAGCACATGAAACTATTATAAAGACTGTCCTTTCTAATAAACGACGATCGACAATCCTAAATAATTATTCATTGTCGTTTTTGTTCTATTTTTGCAAATCACCATTGTAAACAAATAACAAAACGATTATGGAACTCATCATACAACTTTCAAGCGACCGATCCTACTTAATTTGAGAAGAGAAACGATTGTGTAAAAAGTACCTGCATCCAGAAAAAGAGCCTCCTAGACGAAGCAGTAAACTTGAGCACGTACACCCTTCCCGTGGTGCACTGGGGCACCCTAGCATATTCGCAGTCTCCAGGGAACAGGATATAATCGTCCTCCACGTGTCCCGTGGTGCGATCGCGCCAGCAAAAATGCAAGAGGGAGTCGTCCCCTTGGAACAAATACAGCAGCCCCTTGCGGCGGTCCGCCGTGACGAGGCCGTCCCTGAGGGACAGGCGGCCGGCGCGGAACTCCACCAGGTGCTTCCCTCCGCTGCCGCTGCCGCTGCCACCGACGAATAGGGCTCCGGACATGTTTTCTTTCGAAAGATGCGTCGCCAAATATGAATGTCTAATCGTCAGTTCGCCGATCACTCAGTCCGGCGAGTCGACGCTACTCGCGCGCCACCTCTCGGCGATCTCTAGAGTGATGTCTGCTCTTTTATCGAATGCCGTTTTGCTTCTTATGTGCTTCTCGATTAAAGAACGAAGTTGTATGAATGCTTTTGAGGGCGGCGTCGAAAGTGTGGGCATTCGGCACTCGGGCGGTCTATTCGTTGGCCGATGCCGACTCATCGCGCCCAAACGATGGCGTCGAATGCGGCCATTATATGTTTAAATTTTGTATGTATTTCTCGTAATGAATCGATGTTATACAATGTGAGGAATTCGTTAAAAGTAAACGAAACGTTTTCGAAAGATGGTTAAATAGGGTTTTGGCGCTTTGTAGGGAGTTCTTAGTTGTTTGAACGAATTACGCTTGCACACATGACACTAGTGCACACCGGTATTAGCTTATACAACGGTAGCGCGAAATCAGCTGATGTTTGAAATTTTAACGTTTAAAAAAACGCAACTTGCGCCAAAGGTACTTTCACTGTGTCTGCGGAGAGATTCAGGACCCGGATCACATTCTTGTTCTTTTGTAGAAAATGAAAGAAAGGTTGTTTTTTGGGTTTTCCGATCGTTTGCCGACTTCCAATATTCGTTAATTTTTTCTCGTCTCTACGTTCCGTATACTCCCTGAAAAACAGAACCTTCACGATTTTTAGTTTAAATTAAATGAAGAGTTTCCAGTAAAATGTAAATTTGGCACCCGTAGTTTCGCCTAGTGTTGCTGTTATCCAGCTAATTGTAGGCCGGCATAGAGTAGGGTGCATGTAATAGATAAAACGATAGACCACCTTTCGAAATATGGCGCCAAAATACTATAAGATCGATCAACTTTACCAGTTCACTTTTACACAAATATACGACACCAAAACTATACGGTAATTTCTCTATAAAGTCAAGATAGGCTCGACATTATAGGGGGAATTTAGGAAATCAATAAATGAAACGTTTTATTTTTTTTTGATATTTTTACGAATTAATTGTGTTTTTCAAATACATTTGAAAAAAAATTAAAAAAATTGAATTTGAAAACGCAGACGTTATAAGTGGGGTCGTTATAGGGGGGACGTTATAGGGGGATTACTGTATTCCACCATTCATCGAACGAATCACGCTCAACAACGTTCAATTACAAATTGTACAAATGCGCTGACCCATCGACCAAGAACGTATATGCTCGCCACTTACGACTAAGCGTTCGTGTCATTCTGCTCCCTAAGCCGACATCTTGCCACTATATACAACCCAACACCATCCTAAAACCGACTTTTATTAAAGCGCATAATTGCACAAAAATAAAATCATTCAAAAAAAACATCACAAACACAAAAATAAACCATATCCCCTCTTACATAAAATAAAAATTGATATGTCAAAAAACTGATCGGCAGCACCCGAACGGCCAGTGTTGCAGTGTTGTGAAGTCGGTCTTCGGTGGCCGTCATCTTGTCGCGCCCCATCAGCCTGTCACATTGTTTGCCGGTTCCTTCCGACGGGTGGACCTCTGCGAGTCTCCGTTCAGCAGCCGACCGGGATCCGCGATGGACGAGAGGGGCGCCATGCCGGGTGAGTCGCCCCCCGAGCCAGCGGTGGCCCCCCCCTGACGGGCTTCGGACGATCGCTGGTGTAGGGTCTTTGTCGGGTTTCGTATGTTGGTTCGGTCGAGGGTTGGATGTCATTTTCGTTTATGTACCGAGTTTGTATTTTTGATTGATCGGCGGTTTAAATTGCGCAATTTTATTGATTGGTGGGTTTTTTGCAGTTTTGTTAAATTCTTATTGGATATTGGGAAAAGATTGTTTTTTTATTTATTTTAAAAATACAATGAAATTATATGGCATATGGGCATACGTTTATGGGACCATATAGGGTAACCATAGATGTAGATGTAAAAAAGGGTGACCATTATTATTGGTTTTCAGTGGTTTTGGTATTTGGCTCGCCCTAAAGGGCTGATGTTTTTTTTTTAAATTATAATTATAATATTCGTCTTGTATGGATGTACAAATGCAATACATACAGTAATCCTCTCTATAACGTCCCCCCCCCCATAACATCGAACCTATCTTGACGTTATAGAGGGGATTACTGTATTTTGATTCTTGTATGTGTTGATGATGATGTTTTCGTATTTTGTACATGAGAACTTATGTACTATTTTAATTTTCATTCCTGTTGTCCCTCCCCTATAAATTTTCACAAACCACCACTGTTGGTTTACTAATACAGTGTTAGTTTTAAAGGTCCTGCTTAATCACCGATACATTTTTTTAAAACTCCAAAATAATGCTTAACTTATCATCAAAAGACCGATTAAGTACATTAATCCTTTGATTTTATTGTCACCCTACTATAATATCATTTTTTTAAACAAACAATATCCTTGTTTTGAATTAAATAAAAATAATCACCATACATATCAACAGTTTCTTAAAAGTGTTGAAAGTTTTCGTCAAAATATCATTTTTAGAAGGATATTTATTAAATATTCATAAATACTGAAATCCTACATACTATTCAGGTCCTCCAAAGTTTACGTTCTTTATTTCAATCTATAAAAATGTAATGTATTGTAAATATCTATTGAAATCGACCTTCGGAATTAATTCAGAGAGCAATTCTATTGACAGATGGACATCGATGTGTGCTTTCATTAATTTCTTACAATGACATTTGAACTGGAGGACAATCAATGTGATAATTTATTTTATTGGCTTTTTATTATAAACATCAGTTGCATATTTATATAATCAGAAAAGAATATCGACCTCACAATAACTTCACATGAAATATATTAATTTATTATTGTTGTATATTATATTTGTCTTAATAAGGCATTACTTTTGAGAATCTTCGATGAAATATTTTATTAATACCAGAATTTTTTCTTCAGTATACATATTTTAAATTTGGTACTAGCGTTTGAAACAAAGTTTACATAAAATGTTATATATAATTTTCAGTTAAACAAATTTTATGTACCAATAACAAGCATGTCTGCGAGCGAAGGCAATCTGTACAACATTTTTATTTTATGTTTCACGCATTGCCATACAAGTTCTAAGATTACGAATCGAATTTCACATCACATAGAAAATTGTCTCAAAACAAACTAATTATAAGATCTGTAAATAAATAAATTATCATATGAAAAAAATGTAATATTTTGTAACTATGGCACATTGGTCATCTGTTTTTTTTTGTTTTATATACTTTGACACGTCTGTTGAAGCTATGTTATTGTATTTTATCTAACTAATTATTAGAATGACTCACTCCGTTCACTTCAGGGTTATCCAAAGAAGAATCAAATACATGTTTGGGTCGATTTTATTGCAAATGGCATTTTTCTTTTCTTTTTTATGTTATGCAATTTATTTTCTATATAAATCTAGCTGACAAAACAATTTTTGCACAATGTCTCGAGTAACTTTCATTTTATTCAACTTCAATTGGTTTTTATAAATGTAATTGCAATTTTTTTCATTGCATTTTCTGTAATCTATCATATTTTTTTATAAATTTAAATTTATTCTTGGATTATATTCATCATAACTCAAAATAGTCTTCTGAAGGATTTCTGGTTTCAAGTAAATATAAAAAAAAAAATCTAAAAGTTCGCACAATAGTCGTTTATAATGTAGTAGTCTCGCCTTCGTTGTGGTCAACCTTGATTTGATGGAAAAGGAATAAGAATGATGGTGAGCGAGTACGATGAACTCAAGAACGGTACTTTCTCAGTTGCCGACTGATGCTGCGAAATCCTCAACTTTTCATGCACACGGAAACCGATATGCATATTACCCATTCGCCAAACCGATCTGTCGAAATGTCTATTAATTGTATAAAAAACGGCATTATTTTAATCTAACAACTCGCGAAATAATTTACGAAGAGCAAATTTTTGATTTTCAATAAGAAATACATATAAAAAGACTGAAACATTCTTTTGGTTGTTGTCTTTGCTAAATTTTAATATTTAATATTCATGTAGATGTCTCTAATGACTCATTACACCTGTGACTTTTCTCTCGCGTAAAAATCGTCTAAATAAATGAATATAATATCAAAAATGAATAATATTCAATTTGAATCGTATACAATAAGTCGAATAAAAATATTATTGCGATAAATAAAATATACGCGGCGTTATCAAATCACATTGGGTTCCACGTCGAATCGCTAAACTGATAACGGAAGTCAATACGATTCGAATAATCAGTACCTTCGACATGGAGGCCGGTTCTAGTACTTCTCATCGAAAGGACGACAAAAATCCTGAAGAAACAAAACTAGGTTCGTTCAAACTTTACGGAAACTGTTAATCAAATTAGTCTCGGGTTCGTAGTGATATTTTTTGTAAACAAGTATGGCGATTGTTATTTATGAATCGGGTCTTTTACAAGTTGACATTTGCGTTTTGATAATTTTTATTGGGAAATTCGTGTTTTTTGGTAGTAATTTGCAGATTGTGCGTTATAAGGTTTGAATTAAATAAAAATTGGTTGTATTGGATTCGCGTATTTTTTATGAAATATATTTTTTAAAATTCATATCAGATTCTAGTATGAATTTTTATATTCTTGTGTGATTCCAAATAGAATTTATACAATTGAAATGGATGTGTATTTGAATCAAAATGGATGTGTATTTGAATCAAAATGACTATATTGTTTACACAAAACGAGAATATAATTCACTGTTCCGTTCATTGTTTTTGTACATGTATTATATATGTATTGCACTTTTGAACACTCGTCGATTACACTTCCAAACAATGAAAAATACCTCTCTTTGTGTCCAATGCAACATTTCGATTTTTCTCCGCGCCAAAAAAAAAACAAGAATCGATCATTTCAAAACAAACTTTCGACCACAAAAAACAAACAAAGCCATCACCAACACCAGTTTTCCTCGCAACTCCGTTCGAAACAGACGTCCGCGTACAAATCAATATGAATTAAAAAACGCGACCGATCGATAAAAACAAACTTCCGTCCGCGAAACATGTAAACCGTGGATCTTCCAACAGTCGTTTCATTCGAAAAATTCGATACGACGCCGGCAACAAAACGGAACAGAAGCGTACACGTGTATCGCATGATGTGGAAGAAATGACGCCACGGTCGCTCTCTCTCGGTCACGTTTGAATTGCGTTTGGTGGCGAAAAAAGAAGTGAGACGAAAGGCAAAAAAGAAGCCTCCTCGAACGGACCAGCGTGGTTCAGGTGGGCTCCGGCCGCCGCCGAGAGCAGATGCTTCGAAATGCACGAAGACCAGAGTCCCCCTCGCTCTCTGGAAGAACCTCACAGTGTCGAGTACATTGAGGATCCCTACTTCATCAGGTTGGAGTCCCACGCGACTCCCAGCTTCGACGAAGAGGACCCCGATCAGGAGGACGAGATAGAGACGTGGAGTCGGCTCTCCCCCGCCGGGAACGCTTCCGATCTTCACGATCACGACGATAGCTTTTTGTGCGTCGAGACCGAGTTCGTGACCCACAGCAAGCACAAGGCTAGGCTTTTGATTTTCAAGAGGAAGATCAGGGACGTCAGGGTCACGTTCCAGGACCTGTCCAAGCCGTACCTGGCCAAGATCTCGAGCCAGAACAACTACAAGAAGTTCCTGGGGCTTTCGGCGGCTGGAGGTTGTCGACGGTTTTTTTTGGTTAACGGGAGTTTTTTTCGGTCGGATAGCGGGGTTCGTTTCGCGAAATGTGCACATGTCGTCGTTTTTGAATTTTGGTTCGTTGGTCGATTGAGGTCGTGTCGTTTTGGAATTTTGTTGATTGTTGACTCAAATGCGGTCGATTTTGTGAAAAATTGAACTTTTTTTTTAAATTTTAATTTAGACCAATTATTATTGAAGTTTTTAATAGTTTTGTGAGTATAATTTGATATTCTGATGAGTCTCATTAAAATTATTTAATCATCGATGTTACAATTTTTGAATTTAAATAATTTATCTTTGATCATCATTATTATTATTGCATACATGTCCTTGTTCTGATAAGGACTTTTTGATATATCATTAAAATTTTAGACATTTTTTTCATCATTTATACCAAATATGTAATGGTAAAAGAAATATAACTCTTAAAAAGTTCAAACACTCCTTCTAAAATTATATCTGATTGATGATGCACGATCAGGTCCATCTATTGACCATACTATTTGTTACTTATCTTCGGTGATCAATCGAAATCGGTGCTTTCATTAGGATTTAACAATCGATCATACGTTGATATTTTAACCATTTATTTTGTGATAATAAATAACATTTCTTGCATATCATAACGATCGATTTACTTTCAATTTCAGTAGACGAAGGAGTTCCCATTTCTCCGAGTGAAGAAGTCGTTCCGGAACTCGCCGGTCTAACTCCAGAGGAAGTCGAACAACAGAAAGCCGAATGGAGCCAAGAGTTGGCCAGAGTCGAAGAGGAAATCTCGACGCTCAGATTAGTGCTGGCGAGCAAAATACGAGTCAGCTCCGATTTGAAACGTAAACTGGGCATATCCGTATGGAAGGAATTCGCCGATGACATGAACCAGGGCATTAAGAACGTTAAAGAAAGTCAAGTGTTAGTATTATTTACTCGCTAAATATCCATTTACATAAGCATAAACCTCCTGCATAATACAAGAATAATGCCTTTCAATAATATCAAATAATGTTTGTAATATACCTTATTATTATATTTGTGTTAACATTGCTGTTAATTAATTTATCAAATGGACAGTCGAAGTAATATGGTGAGGTTTTCTTAATTTAATTTTTTTCTGTTATTTATCTTTATTGTTTTATTTTTGGTTGCTGCAAATCTTTCACCTACAGTTATCACAACGTTGAAAATTGCGTCGGGCAAATAACTAAAGTTGTTACGGATGCTCCAGTGTAAGTAGAGTCCGTAGCCGATACCTGATAACACTGCACGCAACTAATATTTAAATCCTTGTAGTACTAACCATTAATATTTGATTGTTCTCCAGTATTATGGTGTTAATAATTGAAATTATGTATTAATTCATAAAATAACATATATTTTTTAAATATAAATTATAAACAATACAATGGAATCCAATTTTACTTTGTTACTTTTGAAAGAAATATTTTCAAGTTATTTTTCGGTTTTTTGAATCATTAATGAATATTCACACAATTAATATAATAACATACACATAAAAAACGCAAAATTGATTAAATGAGTCATCATGTCAATTTCAAAAGTAACAGTTCATGTATATGGAAAGTAATTGATTTCATTACACCGTTGAGTATATGTATTTTGAAATTCATTAACATTTTTCTTCATAATTAGTTCATCTATCGAATTTTAACATTTGGGAGTGAATATCACATATAATACGTCTTCAGTGAGTGAGTGTTAATAATGATTTTTATTTTTTCAGATATCAAAAAACAGAGTCTGTGATCAAATCCACAGCTGAAAAGACAACTTCTCTATTTGGTGGGTTGACGTCCAAACTTGGCCAGATGAGAAATTCTGAATCGTTCCGTTCCTTTGAAGAAAAAATGGGTAGCGCTTACGAAAATGTTAAGGTATCGATTATTTTATTAGTCGAAATGTTTTTGTTTGCAAATTGCATTAGTTCATTTTGAATTGTGATTTGCAGGGGAAAGTATCCAGATCTAATTCCGAACAAAGCTTTGAGGAGTGCTTGAACGAAAACAAAGATCGTAGGAAATCTCAACCAGTAGCCACTTCACCGACGATTCCCGAAAATATGCCACTTCCTTAATAAAGTCGATCGAAGCGTCTGTGAAACGAGCTTCTCCATGTTCAGATTCCATTTTTATTTCATTCAATTAACTAGCTTATAAAACGCTTTTTATGTAGCACTGTTAGTGTAACAATTAATTTGTGCAATCGAGTTTTTATCCTTGTATTGTTTTTGTTGCATTGCCTAAAAGTATATTTTGGAAATTTCCAATATTTTCTAATATCGTAATTTATGTTAAAAGATATATAATAATAAGGGTTTAGAAATCTCTGGATATTTTTATATCTCTATAATTATAGTGTATAATTAAAAATATTCTCGGTAAAATTATAAAGTGAAAAAAGATTTGCATTATAGCCTATTTGGATTATTTACATCATAAATATTCAAAGAAAATTATTTTTGTAAATATCAGATGGGGAAAATCTTATGCAAAGTATCTAAAAAAATTTTACTCTAATTGTTGCCTTTTTGAATTGTATAAGGCAAAATGTCCAGAAAATTTTCATTCTCGTTGTGTATGTACGAATTGTTACTCACCAAAAAGACAAGTTTTAAGTGTGAACTTAGTACTTAAAACCTTATGATATTCCAGATTTTTAATACATATTAACATTGATCGTTTAAATGTTGATAAATTTCAATTCATGTATTCTCCCATATGAAGGGAAATTTGGATGTTTCATACACATATAAATTTAATAACTGTATTATGATTGTTATATATATATTGGTTCCATATATTTGTCATTAATAAAAATGGCATGTTTCATCCCTTTAAATAATATATGTACGGAAATACAAATTATCTCACAATTCTCACATGCTAGATGTATAATAAATTTGCGAGTACATTATATTTTTTCACGTGTTCCATATGACGTCTGAATAAAATTGCCTTATATAAAAGAAAAAAGTTCATCGTTGACTTTATCAATTTCAGTAGGCTGTCCTTTCTTGTGAACAATAAGTTTATATGTATGTGTGCGCTCTCGTGAATGCCTCTGAAAATTTTTGGATCAATTGTGTGAACTCAAATATTTAATATATTTTGAAATGTTTTTCGAAAAACAATAAATTATTGAATACATGATATATACCTCTATGTACTGTTGTTTATTTTCAACTGAAAAAAATAAAAATGAAACAAACAATAATTTGGAATATTGACTTTATTGTGGTCACGGGAGTTAATGAAAGTACCTGATATGGACATGACATATTTTTCAAAATACAATTCTTGAAACGTATACAAACAAACAATTTTCATTACTTTTATAATCCTCTTAAAATGACATAAGGAGAAAATACGACAATCTTACTCCAGGATACAAGATTTAAAAGTTCACTGAAAAATCACACAATAGATTTTCTCGTTTGACTGGCTCGAAAATTATAACAACACAAACGACATAAACGTGAAATCGAAAAAACGACACAATGTGTTGCTAATATTTGAATTTTTCTCTATTTAGTAGGCACACCACTTTTTTAAATTTCTGTTTAACCTGTGTTACCCTGCACGAAGACTTAAAAATATCAACACATTCGGAAGTCAGTATTTCATCAACAAACAAATAAAAACCCCATATCTTTATTCATTTTGCAATAATAATAATATAATTAATAAATCTAAGCCACATATGAACTTTAACTATGTAATATATATAGATAACTAATGACGTGTTAAAAATGAGAATGATACACACAACACAGGTGCTTACACGTAAGGTTCTACATAAAATATAAATATTATGTATGTATATATTAATTAGCTAGTATACATTCAGAAAGGAATTTCGACACATAAGTTAGAAATTTGAGTGGAAGTCTATTTTAATATTACGTAATCTAATAGCCGTTTCAAAGGTTCATATATCTACTTAAAATATAATATATCCTCGTTTATTGTACCCGATGCGTAAATAGCAAACGTATGGATGCGTCCGAATTAAATTTTTACAATGGAGGTAAGTAATATTTTCAGCATTGTTTTATCATACACACGCGTAATCGGTAGACTTATATTTGAGTCATTTTATTTGCATAGAAACAAATGTAAACTAATGTAAGAAAATAGCTGCTTCATGAAATCCACGCCCATTATGAATGCAATGGACGTTTATTTTAATTTTTTTAAATTCAATCCTTTTGATGGTATTTCTAACATCCGAATGAGGTATATATTATTAAAATTCTGATACATTTCTAAATTTATTTTTGTTTCCAATTTCATCAAAACGGATAAATTTACTCTGTCTCAAATTATAAAATAAACGTTTCTTCTAATCAACAAAACGGTATTTAAAATTGACTTTATTTTACAATAAATAACCGTATTCTGTAGTAAAATATCCAATAGATTTGTCCCGAATTAAACAACTCTTTGTGCCACAAAATATTACAAAAGTCCCGGCAGTGATATATTTATGGCCTGAACTAAACTCCTTAGTATAAAAATGCATTTGTGAAATTGCTTAAAAATATAAGAACAAAAAAAAACAAAATTAAACTAGGTGTATATATATATACTGTTGCAAAAAAGTAGTATAAGTGAAATATTAAGTACAGTTACGATGAGATAGGTGAGAAATCTAGATAACAGTTTGATACAAGATACCATATTTGAAAAAAAAAAAAAAACAGTATTAAACATTATCTTCTCGACTTTCAGGAAAATAAATGCAAAAAGGCACAAACTAATGGAACAATTTTTTCACCAAAAAATATTATTTAACATAAATCATATTCAACAAAGATTTGTCCAAATTGATAAAATAATACCTATATACAAATATACTTCCATCCGTTTATACATATATAAATTTACATTCGAAATTATACGAGTGCTTTCTGAGCGAAAAAGTTGATGTATGTGAATGTCAGTAGCATTTTACATCGCTTACAAATAACATTCAATATGCAGACGACAATTCATCAAATACCCGTAAAATCAGAACACGATAAAAAGAATGGCGTTTATTATTGGATACATCATATATGCAAAACATAGATAATCGAGATACACTTCGTTAATAATACTTGGTTTAGACTATATATGGGCATCGAAATACGATAGTACGCAAGAAAACAAAAAAAATAATAATAAACAACTCTTGGAGTTATTCGTCATATAATATTACTCAATATATTAAAATTTCTATACTTGCAATTTTTTCACTATATTAATCAATGTATTGACACATATTGGGGACAGGATGCGTAGCGCACCGATGTCGGATGCTTAGCACGTCTGGGCGTTTTCTTTTCTCTAACTTACACAAATATAATAAAAATACTATAAAGTTAACAATTAGAGATACAAAGAAGAGAATAACTTAAAAATATTGTGGTGATATAACAACTTAATGACTAAATATTTTCATCGTCTAAATCCCTTGTATATTGTTTTATTACAATAATTAATTTCTCCATATTATCATAATCAATCCTCCCGTATGTAATTGCTAGTGGGTTTCATGCTTCTTATTAGGACTTAACATTATTAGACATCAATAGAGATGCTGCCATTTTGTATAATTATGTTTTCAATAATCATACTAGCATGTTTTTTTGTGATAAAAAAAGGGGAACAATATATGATTTCAAAAAACTTATGTGTACGATAACTCTACAGCTAACTATTTTAGATATTTTTTCCATTAATCATAATAAACCTTATCGAATACGACACATTTTAATTTATTTAAATGACATAATTTATTGAGACCCTGCAAGTTATGTGGGGATGGTGGTATGTACGAATAATGGGTTCGACTTAAAAAAAAAAAAACCAAAACAACCGATAGAAGAGAAACCTTAACATAATAAGCGTCTATAAAATTCCATTTGATTTAAAAGTAATTCATTTTGTGTACTAACACTAGAATCTGTATAAATTTCGGTGAATACAAGCCTTTGGCGAGTGATATACATATATACGTGATTGTGGAATTTGTACAATTTCTATAATCTAACATTATTAAGTTATATGCATTTTATAATAATATTATATTAATAAAGGTATGGCAGTGAAAAGAAAAACCAACAATATCAAAGTATCCATTTGTTAATACCATTTGCAAAAAAAATTAATTTTATTACATCAACAAATTCAGGACTGCTGAGGAATGTATTGATTTTAAATGTTTTACTTTACAATAACATATGTTACCAATATGTAAAAATTACCCAAAGCCTTCTATAAATCTTAGTTTTCATATTTACATACATTCATTATTATTGCTAGTCGTAAATGGTTTATGGTTATATAATTTTCAGAAAAAATCTGTTCAGCTGTTGTTAAGAAAGGTTTAGAATATTGTCGAATATAACATTTTTAAAAGCATATGAGGACATTTGCAATGCCACCATTGCAAGTAAATAAAAATAAAATTATCCACATGAGGATTTGAACATTTTTATACACAAAATATGAATTGCATTTAAGTACTACAGTTTAATGTTTGTTTAAAGAATATGATTAAATAATTGTGCCAAATTTTGTCCCCAAATTAAGGAATAAATAACTAAACAAAATAACTGGATATTTCATAAAGGTAAATAAATATACAAAAAAAATTATCCACAGTTAAAATTAAGACAAAGAAACTAATTTTTAAATGTTACGGGTAAAAATAATGCAGGCATCGCTTGTATATAATTACAAATATGAAAAGTACCTTGAAACTAATAAATAACGTTCGGTTGAGCTGATGAATGATATAATCAATAAATTAAATGGTAGATTATACAACATAATATATCAAAATAGCATTCATAGTTTTGCACTTAAATAAAATTAAAATTAATTAGTGTTTTCCGTTAATACAAATTTAACAACCATTTAGCAGCTATAATATATTTAAAACCACTATTTGTTAGGCGACCATACATTACTTTATATAATGCAAATGAAAAAAATAAATATTAGCATACTAAATGTGAGAGAATACTATGTTCATAGTACATATGACAAAAACAGTCCTTAATCGGTTTGTACAATATCCCTTAAATTCTATTTTGGCTTTGTCGCAAAAGAAAATAAAAATGATTTCATGTGTTTAGAAATCATACGAATTGCTTCAGTACTATATGGCTGATAAAACAAATAAAATTGATCGAATTTAACATAAAATTGATATTGAAACAATTTCAAAATGTGCAAAATAAACATGTTCAAGCACACAAAAAAGTTGAATGAACTTCTGCTAAATAGTTGATCGAAGAAACAAAGTACATTGCAAGCATTTTGACATCATATATTATTCCTGGAAAAAAACGCTTCCAGCGAAATATAAAACGTTTGAACGTTGTCACAAAAACACTAAACAATAATGAACTAAAATATTGGAAGCAAAAATTAATCGAAATAAATAATGTGTCGACGTATTAAGCAAAATACATAACTTTTTTGGTGTCGGCATGAACAGTGATAGCACGTGCCATAGCACCAGGTGTACGATCTTCGGAACAGCCCGACTGGTGACTTCCTTCGCCCGAGTCGTGTTCCTTCTCCACCAGATGATAGCGAGCTCGGAACGCGACAAGATGGGCGTAATACGCTGGCGCCGGAATGCTCACCGATCTGGTGCAGCGCACGTACGTGTGGCATAATTGATATGTCAAACATTGGAGTTCGTCTGAATCGAAATGATTGTCGTCCCATAATACGTGGTAGTGAGAAGGTCTGCTGGTACCCTATAGAGATAAACGTTCAAAATAATAAGGATAAGAACATTTTATGGAAAAGTATTTGATTTTTTAAGTATTTTGTACTTGAATGCCCTGGTGACTGCATAAATAAAAGTCGAATTCGGTCGGATGAGTGATTCCGACGTCTACGGTCGTGCCTGCCGGTATATTTCCAGATTTGCCAGACTGTTCTTTCTTGTCGGAACAGAATAATCTAGTGTGATGGCGTTTTTGAACAACGATAAACGTAATTCCGGGCTTATAGTCGGCTTCGAGTTTGATACAGGCTTCTCGGACCGCGGTCAATTCGTGTTGCAAAACATGAATGAATTGTCCTTCGGATACTCCGTCTCTGTACATGATAATTCGGTGAGGTTTGAAACCTGAAGTGCTCTTATAGAACATTATTAATAGTTCGCGAACCATGCTGCTCATTTCCTGGATGATTTCTTGCCTAAAATGTTAAAAAATAATGTGATTCGTCTCCTGTAACATCTAATACACATAAAATTTGTCCTATCTAGATACAGACGTTTCCCATATCACTTGAACATTACTTTATTTATCCCCTTACCTGCACTCCAGACTCTTGTCACTAAAATTAATTCTAATTTATATTGACAATCATAACAATAAATAAAACAAAAATTAAAGGAAAAGCCTTTAAATTATAGCACATATGCAACTGTATCCACAATTAAAAAATGCTTAACTTCTTTATACGTAATTAGACATTTTTCTTAATGAATTTCATACAGGTATTACAGTTGCTAATGTACATAATTTAAATAAGAAGTCACACCTTTAAAAACACTATATTTTTTTATTGAATAGTTTCAATAAGTGAATTTGATTTGTGAAACAACAATTTAGACGTGTAATAAGGTGTGACTTTGCATTTGATTATCCCTAATATATAGCATAACGAAATTGATATTTACCTGTGCTGTTGTACCCGCACGGTAGCTGCATAGCGGGATGGATGAGCATCCATTGAACCAACTACTGCTGCTATCGACGGTTTTTTATTATCTCCAGCGGGAGGATGGGTAACATCAGCACCCAAAAATATCACAGGTTCATTGAAAACTTTTGGTCTCAAAGAGGGTACCAAAATTGAATTGATTCCACCTAATTTTACATTAATTTTCAAACAAAGATTGCTTAGAGTCTGTGGAGAAGTTTTGTTAACGTTCTTTGCTTGAACGCATTGAGTAGCCATTCCGAGAACTGTATCACCGACTCTTTTAACTTCAGCTATAAATAGTAAAATTATTAGCACACCGACATATTCTAATGTTTCAGAAATATGTTACAAATAATACCATAAACTGGAGTTTTTCCGGGAAGTACGACTACGACTAATTGTAAAGACACAAATGTAGATTTTAAATATTTGAACATAGGTTCAACTTGGTCAGGACCAGTGGCATATTTACAGAAACAAGGTTGCCCAATTATAGGCATACCGGCATCATTAGATATTTTTTGCAACTGCTGTGTGAAGTTTCTGAAATAAACGTCTTCAAATGAATTTTCTATTTACATCAAGATGAAATATTAAAAAAAAAGTACGATTTGACATACTTGAGAGCATCTTCTCTTACAGTACGTTGTGGGGCAAAGCAAGCTATTGCCCACACACGGATTTCGACTCCTGTGAAGAATTGTTTGCCACGCATGTCCCAAACGCCTTGATTGGGCAAAGCCTGCTGTTTACTCTGTGAACAAGCAACCATCTTACTCCGACATCGCTACTGTTCGCCAACAAAACTTCTGAGTGCTTCAGAAATATTTCAACTAATACCAAGTATTATATATTGAAGGAAATAAATGATTTAATTTAAATAGAAAAATTATCAACAAATCATTTCAATCAATATGTAATATAAAGTAAGCTTTTAAAAATAATGTATTTTACTTGTCCCCCAAGTGATGATATACGTCCACCATATTGCAATTTTGGTGGAGGTAACACACGTCCACGCACTTCCATCATATGATTACTAATGGTCAAGCCGAATTCTTGGACATATGAATCATTATTGAAATCAGCTCTACGAACAAGGTTGTTGATTTCTCGTTCACTGAAAAAAAAAAAAAAATTCAAAACAAATCTGTGATAAATAAGGTGTATAAGAAATATGATAAAGTACCGATCGGGAGCACTACGAGCAGTCGCTTTGATCATTGTAGAAGTCTGCATGTCTGTTAGTTTTTTTATGCATCGCTGACCAGGTACAATATTACAAACTTCTAAAGGTAAGTAAGTGTGCTTATGTTCTTGTCCGACTTGAAGACACGGAAGATGAGGATAACGTAGTTTCATTTTGTATTTGTCTAAGAAATATTTGGCAACTGTACACTCCACTGTTTGTCCATTTTCTAATTGTAGTGGAAATCTAAAAACATTCAAATGTAAGAATTTCGAAAATTTTATAAATATTCTCATATAACAAAAATGAAATTTACGATTGCATTTGTGCAGGTCTTCTAGTGACGTTACAAACTCGATATTTGCGTTTCATTGTACCACAATGGGTAATTTCTATTTTTAATCCTTTAATTTCTTTGGTAAATTTCACTCTTTGAGAATCCGTCAAAGGTTTTCTCTGTTCGTTAATATCCCTTATATCAAGCACTTCACACATGAAATCAATAACTGGCTGTGCTTTGTAAAAAGCAGTAGCAGATACTACAACAAAAAAACAATACTCAATAAAAAAAAGACAACTCAAGATTAGACAACGATAAAACGATAATTCACCATCAATATTTAACATCATCTTCCATTGACTCGGTCTAACTGATTGATGGAAACCGAACCAGACTTCTCGCCCCCCACCAAGAGGATGATAATAACCATCCGGAGAAGAGAAAAAACTTCGCCCAACTGGAGTATATGTCATCGATGGTAAATGACGCATCACTACATCCAAGGCAAGAATGGCATCAAAAGGAATTTGCCGAGTGCGACCCTCTAATGCTTCTTCCAAAGCGTAGAGAGATACCTGTAAAATGTCAAAAAATGATTAACACCGGAAACAAAGACATTCTAGAGTTTTTACGATATGAGACTAATACCTGTGCCACCCATTTTATAGTAACTCGAAACACTCGATCTTTACCTTCACCGGGCAAAGTGACTTCGAGTTCAAGTCGGTCGTTACCAATGGGTAAAGGATCTCTAGTATAAAGGTTATTTCTTCCGTCGAATACTGGTTTCAGTGTTCCGAATATTTTACTATATGCATGTACCATAGTCTCGATAATTTCTCTGTTGACCTGAAATATTGAAAATTTTTGATATATTTCATTTAAAAAAATGTTAATTGCAAATAAAAAACTTAAGACGAAACAAAAATTAAACATTCCAACACAAAATTATACCTTTCTAGGACATTTGTCAGGCTGTATGTTGATATCGTAATGATGTACAAATCCCCTAGGCATAGATATTTGAAAATGATTAGCCCTAAGACCAATAGGTCGACCTTCCCGACCCAAGTTGGGCCTTCGAGGACATGAGAAGACTGGCAGTTCGGCAGCAGGTTGAGGGGTGGCAGGCACTAGTCCTAGAGTGCCACTTCCACCTCCAACACTCCCGCTTCCCCCGGAAACTCCAGTTACACCGCTCGCATTCGAACCGACACTTCCGCTGGCGGGGGGAGCTAATCATAAGAAAAAAGCATTGTTTAATATAAAATAATATCGATTTGAAGAATATTAAAAAAATTATTACGTAAAAAACATGCACAAACAAGAAACCTATTGAATTTATATAAAATGAAAAGTTTCTACAATGTATGCGTGAAAAAACATACATACAAAATAGTTTTGTGCATATATTAAAAAGAAAATTGATTTTTTATTGCAAAACATGATGAGCTTAAAAATGGCATTTTAAACGTCATATATACACAATATGATTATGGACTGACTACTTTGCTGAAATATTACAACGATATTTAAAACATTTATTTTCAATAACATATTTGATATCATGTAGTGGACAGACATAAAAAACAGATATTAAGTAACAAATATTATGATGTGATCATTTTAATATCTGTTTTTATACGTTGATATTTGTATGCAATTTTATTGCTTGAAAAAATAGATTTTCGATTAAAAATCATTACACAAATATGACAAAAAAAAACCATTGAAAAAATACTAAGATCATAATAATAATATAGATATTATAAATTTAATAACAAAAAGTATTAATGCAGTAAAATGTTTATTGTATATGTATTAAAAAAAATCACAAATACAGAATGATTATGATAATTCAAATGCAATAAACTATTGTTAAAAAATTAAAACAATTTTACAACAAACAAGATAAAATCAGTGGTATTTTAAAAGAATTGAATTAGAAAAAAGTAAATGTGTGAAAATTATAAAGACTAAAAGAAGAACAAATGGATAATGTTTAAATTGTGCGAGTTCTTGACACAAACGGCAAAACAATTCGAACATTTTGTACAATTTTAATACTTCTGCATATATATTCCTGTATGAGAAACAAATCAATACATAAATCTACGAACTCAATTTACATAAAACTGATTTTGAGCTAAATAAATATATATGATAAATTAAGATACACACATTTATATATATACATTTCATCGATTAAATGTACAAATATAAGTAGTCACAATCAACATCAAAGATGTGCTACAAATTGAAAGAATTCAGACAACCTGAGGATAAAATTATACAAGTAATATTTTTGTAACAATAGAATTCGACGAAGGCAAAATTATGGCTACTCGGCGAATAATATTTCATTTCAGCTTTTCAATTGTATTCAATAAATTCCAAACATGAAAACGAGTTAGCAATTCAAGTCATATTGTGAAAATAAAAATAGAAATAGCATATATCATCATTATTCGTATTGCCCGACAACTTTATGCAATCGATTTACTTTACGAAAGACTGGTAATTTACATAATCGGCATAGAATTTCGTCGACATTTTGTTTAGAGTAAATACCCATGCGCCAAGAACTCGTCGGCGAAGAGCTCCGGAGAGCCGTCGCGTTCGATCGATTGTAATATGCGGACGATCGAAACGTTCAAAGAGAAAAATATGATTTTTATCATGATGAAGAACCATAATCAACAGATATCTACGTCTGCGCAAGCATACACACACACTTACGAAAACAACAATTTTGAAAATTTCGTTTAAAATCAATCGAAACTACACATCAAACTGTAAATTTGAAAATGGTCATAAATGAGATTACGTGAGAGTTGTTCGAAGCTGGTCTGGGGCTGTGAGGGACTCGGGGGCCGCGGCGGCGATGGGGTCCATGATTCTAAAAATGATAACACACATGACAGGGTGAAAGTAAAGAGATCAATTCACCACCACCATGTATAAAAAAAGCAAATAAGAATAACAGTAATATAAAAAAAAAACAAACAAAACTCTAACGACGTGCGCAAAACTACTTTGGCGGCACACAAAAACGCATGCTAACTCAAACGAATAGTTTTCGAAACGAACAAAAATAAAATCGAACGGAGAATCCGTGGCACGATTTTGGACAAATTTTTTTATTAAGACAACAAAATAAAGCATTACAAAAAAGGGGCACATACAAAACTAAGTGAAAATCTTAGATTTTCAAGATAATTCAAAACGTTCTAGTACTAAAAGGTTGTAGATCAACATTACAATTGAAATAATGTTGCAAAGTACGACACTCGATCGGAACGATCGACAAAAATGCAAATTTATGTTAAACTAAGGACAATTCTAAATACGGTTAAAGGGGGTACAAATCGAAACGGGACACGCTCCGACGGCAAAAGCGCCGTGGAACGCGATCGTCCGACAACACAAAACGGGAACCGTACACTTCGAAAACACAAAACGAAACAGCATGCACAAAACACAAAAGTTATATCAAAAAAAAAAAAAAAAAACCAACACTCAATCTAAAAACATATGCAAAATAATAAAGAAACAGAACATATCCACAATAAATCAAAACGATATAACAGTAATATAAAAAAACAAAAACGAAAATTGGAAAAGAGAAACGCGAGCGCGAAACCCGAAAACGCGGGGCACCAGCGTTTTTGACGTTTAATGTGGCGTCGTCGCACGCGAACGAGCGTGACACACATTCGGCCCGGGCGCCCCGCTTTCGGCCGGCCGGGGGGCGGAGTCCCCCGCGGGGCGCGCCGCCGGCGTATCGATCGCGCCCGCGGCTCGGCACGTCGACGGCGGGCGACGGGGGCGCTATCGCGGCCGCCGCACGCCGCGCGGGCGGGGGGCGGAGGCGCGCACGGGGGCTCACTTACGTTGCGGATACATGTCGAGGCTGCCGTCGAGGGGGCGCGGGGAACAGACGAAGAGGGGCGCGGCGGTGAGGGGCGGAGGGCTAGGGGTCAAGTTGAGCGACGGGCGAACGCCGCCATCACACAAAACACACCCAGCCGAACGACACTAGACGGGTATAAAAACGACGCCGTCGCCGGCCATGAACCGTTGCGAACGACGCGCCACCACACGTTATCTTTTTTTTTTTTAATTTACATTCAATTTACGATTAGATCGATTATATGATTTTTAATTTAAATAAAAATATGTTATATTATTATTATTATATATTTTTAAAAATGTGATAAAAACAATTTTTTTTCTAAGTCGATAAAATAATATTAATAGTTTTGTATTATGAATCTGAAAAAAAGGCTATAATTTTATGATTATTTAGCGATTGTAATTAGATTGATATATCGAAAATTTATACATAGTTTAAGTTTGAAAATTTAATTCGGAAAATAAAAATTTAATGTTCATTATCCGGAACGTATCAAATTACAAACCAACGAAGAAAAATTTTCTAGAAAGTGTACCTAACTTTCAAATACAAAATGACTCAAATCAAGTGACGAAATGATGGATTCTTACAAAACAGGGGCTCGGCAATGAAAATTATAAAATTGAGTTTCTTTTTGTTTACTTCAAAAATTAGTACTTTTACTACAGAAATCAATAAAAAATTCCACATTCTCTCAAAAGACGACAGTACTATGTCGGAACACTTGTAGTTTTATTTGCATCTAAATGCATGTCAACTGATTTTTTAAAAACTGTTTCTCTCAATACTTCCAAGTGACAAATTTCACTTAGCACTACAATAATCCCACTATAGCGTCGGCGGCGTCCCCATATAATGTCATTTTCTTCAAATGCATTTACATTCAAATTTTTTAATTTTTTTTAAATGTATTTGAAGAAAAAAACAATTAACTCATAAAAAATATCGAAAAAAAAGAAAAAAAAGGAAAAAGTTTCATTTATTGATTTCTTATATTCTCCCCTATAACGTCAAAACTATCTTGACGTTACAGGGGGGATTACTGTACTATACCGTTACTCCTAGTTTTATTTGCATCTAAATGCATCCAAACAGTTTTTTAAAAACTGTTTTTCTCAATATCTTCAAAACTGACAAATATCGCTTAGCACTATTTACTGCCGAGCCCCTCAAATATAAATTTCCAAAACTCTCCCATTTATTATTAAAAACAAAATCATCGCAAAAATCGTTCAATTCAACAAATTTAATATCAATTAAAAAAAAAAACAGACTAAAACGCTTAAAAAAAAAAAAACATGGCCACCGAACGAAACGTTACGACCGCGGCGAAGGCGCACGACAAACGGCGAGATGTCAATCGCTCGCAGCGGCATAATAGGAAAACGGGCCGGCGCCCTATCCAGCATCGGAGCCGAATTGAAGAAACTGACGCTGAAGCCCGCGACGAGGGTGCAGGTCACCTTCGACCCCTTCCACGAAAACGCGAAACATTGCAGGTTATTTCGCGTCGCCCCTCCCCCCAGCCGGCCCCTCCCCCCCGTCCGCGCCCCTCTCCATTATCGATCGCCGTCACGAAGAGAGTTCCCCGCGCCTGTCAAAGCTCGCCCTTCGGAAACGTGAGGGTTTTTCTGGTGTTTTCGACGTTTTTTGGAATTCAGGGCGTTGTTCGGGTTCGTGTGTGTTGTGCATACGAAAATAGCGCTCGCCGTCTATTTATATTGAAATCGATAGCGTATGGTCAGATTTTGGCGTTTGCTTGTATCTTGAATGATTTGGTCGTTTATATACGTCACAGTTCAAGTGTTCACTTTTGTTTATTTATACCCATACTAGTTTGGGTATACTCAAACTATCGATTTTAGTTTGAGTGTCAACTGTCAAATTTTACCTAATTATAATTGTGTCTAGGCTAAAAACAGACGTCATAAGTATCATGCTTGGGTTAGCGTTTTTGCTTGAGTTGTGAAAATGTGTTCAAAACAAACTCTTGAAGTTCAAAATGACACGATAGGTAGACCCTACGCATATTCCTCGATCATTAGTTGACATACCAATTTCCACTTTATTGATATTTAGCATAAAAGCCTTATCTGAGTGCAAACAACTTAAATTGTCGCACCACACTAATAATTGAACTAGAGTGTTTAAAATGTGAATAAACAGACTAGTTTGTTCGTGCACAAAGTGGACACTCAAACTGCAACATATCATAACATATATATGTTCGAATGTGAGAATCTATAATGTTCGATTTTGTACAAAACGTTGCGTTAAAAAAATATTAATTTCTACTATATAAGAAACGATAAATATTTTCTTTTCATCCAAACCTTGAAAAACTTAATACAACTTCCAAAACTATGGGGAGTACTGAAATAGATGACAAAATTCAAATGTTTAGTTACATTTTAAACTTTTCAATATTTTATTTTCAAACTTTACAATGTCGCTCACTAATAGAGCGAAGATGATACATCTAAATACATTCGCCCAGCATACAGGGAACAAAGATTGATCGATTGTAAAATATTCCTCAATTTTCGATATTATGCATATTGTAGATATTCCCGTAATAGTGATTACAAGTAATATTTAAAATTTTTGCATATATTTTCAGCAAAGTAGTCCATCCATACACAATAACAAACAATTAATTCAGATTAGAAATTTTGATTCAAACAACTGTTTTAAAAATTTTCTCTCCTTTATTGAAACTTGTAAAATTATAAAAAACGGTATAAAAACAGTTGTTTTGATTGCAAACTAGCAACAACTACTCACCTCCGCACTGTCCGCATCCGTACGCTTTACCGAGAATGCTCACGGCAGTGTTCAGCCCGATCGCCGTCATGTCGGAGAGGGCCAGATGCGCCAAAGGCTCCGGCCCGCCCGGCGTCAATTCTCTCTCGGTCGACATTTTCCTGTAGACATTTGTAAAAGTTAAGTTTGTTCGTTTCAGGGATTTCATACATTTTATATCATCTTCAAAAATTTTGAACACGAATCCCGACTGCATAGTCAAAACGGACATAGTCTGCGACAGAAGTGAACCCTCTATAGTCTTCAAATTGGATCCCGAATTAGCGAGTGAGTTTAATCTGATGTTGATATTCTTTTCATATATTTTCAATAATCTTATGTGTATATTGTATTATTGCAGAAAATTTCAAGATTGTAAATATCGAAGCGGGAAAATTGAATTGTCATGAAATATTGAAACTTTACAACAAACACATAACACCTTTAGCTCCAAAAGAAGAAAACAAAGAGCCCGAAGTCAATTTGAAGAAATCTAAGAAAAGCAAGGGCAGAAAGAAGTAAACGGGAAAGATGAGTCACAAAAAGGGTAACTTACACGTCATCGATCAGATCTACAACCAAGTTCCGGCGTTCACTGATGTCTTTTCGGAGGACAGTTTCTACGTTTTTGTGGTATGTTTTGTCCTGTCCACGTTTCTGGTAGCATTTATTCTTTCAAGGTTTATCACGCTGAAGCCAGTAGAGTGAAAGATATGAAAAGAGAAAAATGTTCGATGAATTTTCAGCAACAAAATTGGAAACGCTTTATGAACGATGAATGTGCCCTTAAAAATTAAATGAACTGTATATTTCGGTGAGTGAATGCTATGAGAGTTTATTTTTGAAGGTGATTGTTTTGGATTTGTTTCAGGACTAGTAGTCAGATTTAGTTTATTGATTACGTTAAGTTGAAAAAATGTACCAACTCATATATAAATAATATATCGATGTAAAACTCGAATAGTGTTTCATTCGATCGACAATTTAATTATCGAACTCCAAGCATTGTATTCGCCACACAAATGCGATTCAGTTTACAAGGAACGCTTTTAAACAATCAAATCCCCCAAGAATTATATAACACACGACGACCGATAAAGACAAACGTTCCAATCTCCTTCGCACATCGCAAAAGCTTCACCACACACAATTTCAGCAATGCTTCCGCCACGAGATTCAACACTCACACCGCCCACAATCCACCCATCCGACCATCACCCAAAACAAACATGCATCCAAAAGACCGAACAAAACAAACACACGCGCACGACAGACAGACGGACAGACACCACGTACGAAAAAACCCCGGCGACAATGCACCGATTGCACGACCAATTGCATCACGAAATTGCGAGGGGGGGGCGTCGCGCCCCCGTCCGGGGACCGACCTGCGGGGGCCGCTGGCGGGGCGCAGGCCCGGGCCGGGGCCGCGGACGCGCACATCGAGCGTGTTTGTTTGTTTTAGACGCGGCCGGCGCGGTGTGTGTGTGTGTGCGGCGAGCCGTGACCTTGAGCCGCAGAGACTCTGCGCACCTCTGCGGCGCACGCATACTCTGCGAACGAACGAGCGCGTGGACGAACGGAGGTTTTCGAGCCGATTTTTAGTTTTTTTTTTGTTAGGTTTTCGGGTTGAAATGCATTTTTTTTCTTGACCTGATCTAATTTAACTCTTTGAGTCTTAAGATAGGTTAGAATCTTTACTTGACACCTATGGGTTAGGTTAGGCTAAGTTTTCGAGCCGTTTAGGCGGTTAGGTTAAATTAAGGTCAGGCGCCCACAGGCGATTAGTCGCGGCGCGATTTATAATGGAATACATTGTTTTGGGTTTAAAGACACATATGCGCGCCTTTCAACCCAAAACAATGTGTACCATTATA
>JAOXNN020000013.1:1458472-1532625 GCA_028571205.2 Hydropsyche betteni
TATATATTTAGATTAGTAAAGCGGGACTAGGGTTTTTTATATTTCCTGTTTAAAAAAAAAAACTAAGCCTCAAGTTTTCTAATATTTTTAAAACCATCTCTGTTTAAAGCCCTTTCAATCAATGTATCAATAATGCTAACCACATAAACAATTATTTAACATATCTGAATATCATATATACATATTCATGTATGTATATAATATTATTTATCGTCTTATGAACCCCAACAACAATTCTGTTATATTGGAACCAGGATTATTTGTCGATAATTACTTGTAGCAATTTACTATTGTGCATTTATCATTGGAAATTAGTTTTGAGATTTCCTATTGAATGAATGATGGATGGTGCGCTATCAAGCATGAAGAAAAATATAAAGGTAAGTTCATTTTAGAGTAAAGTAATTTAACAATTCTAGAATGCCACATTGTGTACTATTAAACATGATATATTGTATGTACCACTGTGATGAATTCAAAACCGCATAGGAGTTTTATTTAAAAAATAGTAGGTATTGCAGAATATTTTTCACATTGCCTTGTAACTTATTCCAATATTGTAAAAAATCTTACAATTATTGTGGGGTACGTTTATTTTTGTTTTATAACCGATTTGTTTACAAGCATTTTAATATCACTTTCAGTTATTGCAATTTTTTATATTCATAGAAATTTTTGCTCAAAATCTGACATATGTACGACATTAATTTAAATTTTGATTAGTTGACTTTGCCCTGAAACTCAAAAAGATTATTTTATAATTTTTCTGGTAACTGTTAATAGTTTATCCGCTTAAAATTTTAATTAACGTTTGTTGAAATACATCGTGTAACATACGTCAAGAAATGGTTGCTTATTTTCATTTGTGTGGTAGTTGTTAAATCAAGTAAATAATAATTTTTATACATATATCAACTAACGCTACAAAAATCTTAAACCGATGCAATTATTAATTAATTAGTAATCGAGAAGTTTTAAGTTTAAATATCAATCATTTTTAAACACATTAATCAACTGTTGGTTTTTTTCCTTGTCTGTTCTTTATGTTTTCAAAGATTTTTAATTTATTTTTAATTTTTATCTAGAATGGAATTTTCAACCAGCCAGCGAGGAAAGCGAGTGTTGATTTATTTAGGTTTTGAGTACCTCCACTACCGAACGAGAAATGGAATCTTAACATGGAGATGTAGACAACACCGTAGAATAAAATGCCATTCTATTATGAAAACTAAAGATGACGTAATGTTTGAAGCTCCGAGAGTTAAACATTGCCACGATTCCCACTCAAAGAAATTGAAGCGGACGTCGCGAAAACGAATATAATTGAGGCTATGGGTGGAATCGATGCGAATCCACATAATGTTGTTGGAGCCATTACTGCGGGGATGAGTAGCGATTCGCTTGCCTTTATGCCGAAGAAATCCTCCATGTCGAGGATTTTACTTAAACATAAATCTTAAAACCATTCGGACAACCCTACATCAATAAATTTTGATATTCCTGATGAATATTCTGACATCATTTTACATGACACGAGTGCAAATGATAACGAGATGATGATTGCGTTGAAAACGAAGAATTATTGGCAGAATTGAATATGACAGTGAAGGAAATATTTGGAGATGGGACATTTGACAAGGTTCCACCTATGTATTTCCAGCTATACACATGGCATTACGTATAGGCAATTCATATCCACTGTATGTTTATTTCTTATTGTCCAATAAGACAATGCAAACACAAATATTTGTTTAAAATTATAAAAAATCTAACACCAAATTTGGCGCTTGTCAAAATAGTTCTATGTAATATATGTATATAAGCTATTATTATGTTTTTATTAGTGTATGTAAAAATATATGTTCATATATAAATATTAACAGAAAAATTACTTTTTTTTATGTTAAATTATCCTTTAATTATGCATTTATACTGGAAAGATATCTATATTTCTTTAAATAAATAGGTATAATATATATACATATATATTTTTAACATGGTGACATCTATATTATTTTCTTTCAAACTGGAGTGCGCTTGGAGTGGAGTTTTGTCATTTGTGCAGCGTGCAGTTTTCCGTTCAGCATTAAATAATGGATGTGGCTATTTGCAGATACACTATCTGCAAATTCTTGTCTATTTACAAATACATGATCTGCAAATTCTTGGCTATTTGCAATAATATAATTGTTTAAACTTTTCATAACACAACGATTATTTTAAAAATGTGTTTACAACAAACAACGGAAATTTCCGATCCACCATACTAGTTGAATGACGTTGAAAAATATTTTCTCTAATCTAATTTCTTCAAACATAATTTTACATAATCTCTTGCTTCCTTTTTGTAATACATTTCATTTTTCTGTTTTTGAAAATAATCATTATCAATAAACGTTTTTATGTATTTTAAAGTCACGATTCATTAATACTTACATTCAAATATTCAAGATTTCAATTAACATTTATTTTATAATTTTAGAATCCCTAAAATGGAAGAAATTTTCGAATTCACAAAAGGGCAAACTTTTAAAGATTACGAATGCTTGAAACAATATTTTTATAAATTTTGTCAACAAAATTACCATCCATTTGTTGTACACTGCCATAGCAGTAAACAAATTGTTTATGCTTGCTGTCATGGAGTTCGAAGAAAATCAAAATGTCAAGGATTGAGACAACATCAACATCATTTATACAATGGATGTCCAGCAAAGATAAACTTGTATAAATCTAAAGACAATTTGTGGAGAGTGACAAATGTCTGCTTAGGCCACAATCATGCAATCGGCAAGAGAGAGTTTATGCTGTACGGAAGAAACTCTTCATTAGCGAAAAAGAGTTTAGATTCAATAGGAAGTTTAATTTTAATAAATACAAAGAATTCCATAATTGCAGAGACTCTAGAAAAATGAGCAATAGCTGTGTTACTAGAAAAAATGTTTTACTATATGGCACATGGGTATAATCTGATGCGTACCATTTAGTTTAATTGTATTATTTGTATTTAATTTATGTATTTATTTAATATACATATTTAGTTTTACATACTTTTTCATTTATTGTTTAATACAAATTAATCTATGTATTATCTTTTCAATGTTCCACCAAGTCTATTTTTTTTTTGTACACTGCCATTTATGAAACAAATAAACTTGGATTTTTATTGTAATATTTGATTTTTAAATTTACCTTTAAGTCAAATAAATTTTCAGAACTATTATGATAATACTGAACGATTTTGCACCAAATGTTTAAACACACGAAATTTGGATGTCGGTAAATTGACATGCCATTCGATTATTTCTTATGCACTGTACTTGATTTCAAACATATTGTATCTGCAAATAGCCAATAATTCGCAGATACACTATCTGCAAATAGCCAATAATTTGCAGATAGTGTATCTGCAAATAGTCGAGAATTTGCAGATACAGTATTTGCAAATAGCCAATAATTTACAGATAGTGTATCTGCAAATAGTCGAGAATTCGGAGATACAGTATCTGCAAATATCTAAGAATTAACAGATAGTGTATTTGCAAATAGCCTCAACCTTGAATAATACATTCAGTTCTGACTGGGAAATGTGGTATTTGCAACCCACTCATTTGTTCCATTTTTTTTTAAAGAAAAGTGGAAATAAATTTTATAACTAATAAAATGCAATCTATAAAAATGGGTTTTAATGCTTGTCATTTATCAATTTCAATACTGACCAAAAAATTATTTAAATATCTATCATTTTATTCAATCTCTTATTTAATCCTTCAATATTTTATTTATTATTTTCAGAGGGGCGTCTGTAAAATATTTTGTATCCAGCGATGAATTCAATAATGAATCCTATTACGAGCCCGACAATCAAAATGTTAAAATTGTCTCAAATACAACCAGAAAACAGAAGAGAATTCGCAACTGGTATCAAAGCAACATATATGAAACCAAAGAAGAGGCATTTAATGCGATAAAAGCGGAAACCATATGGAGTTATTATTACAAGAGTAAGACAAGTGAAGGTGATAAAGCCTACTACCGTTGTAATGCAGTTAAAAGAAGAGGGCAGCAATGCGATGCTGGGTTATACATTTTGTATTGCATTGATAAAAGTGACGTAATCATATTTAGAACAAAAGAAGGACATTCACATGAATGGTTAGAAAAGAACAAATTTGAATTAAATGACGACATTAAAAGTAAAATAAAGTCATTATTTGATTTAAAAGTTAAACCAGTGAACATAATGAAAATGTTATCTCAACAGGGGATTGAACTTAAAAAATCTCAACTAATAAATTATTTGAAAAAATTAAAGCACCAAATTTACGATGCAAGCAAATTCAGTTTGAATCAACTGGAAAAACAGTACTTGGAATGTTCTACAATTCCTGTAAACAATGATACTTCATATATTTGGTCAACATCCACATCGATGCTACATAAATAAACTGATATTGGAAGACATGTCCATTACTGTTACTGATTACAGATCTGGACATACAGCTCCATCCAACAGGAATGGCTACTCCAGAAAGTAATTAAAAAAGTAAAGTCCTTATTTACATATAAATGGAAACAAAAAAGTCAATCCTCATCGATTATATTTTGAATCAATGATTCATAAGCCAGCAAAACTGAATTGAAGATGTTTTTATGCTCACACCATCCACAAATAATGCACTGTAATCATAAAACATGAGACTACAAAAAAGGCTGGCTCTTCCCATGGGAAAAGTTGTCTTCAAATTATGTGCGTGAAGAATTTATCACAACACAAAAACAACTTAGTTTAGTGAGTGGGCCAAAGATTATCTATGGACAAAATTCAATATTAATGTATTTTATAGCAATGAATCAAGTACATATTTTAATGATAATGATTTATTAGTAATTAATAAAAAATTATATAACAATATTTGTTTGTCTATTTATTTTTTTACCAATAAAAATACCTTTATGGTGAAAATAGGCTTTACACTTCCATGGACCTGGATTTGATTGATGTGTATGTAATAGTCACAAGTGTCGCTATAGTCAAAAATTTTTTTTTTTGTTAAAATGAAAGTTTACCAGTAATTTGTAATTTACGTAAAAAACATAAGCAAAATACCATTTTTTTTTCTTATAGAACTTCCAAGACATTTTACAATAACATTTTTAAGTTTTATGAAAAAAGTGGTTTAAATGTTGATCGCTCATTATTTTCATTCTCACCATTTAATATTTATTCTAATCCTAAATAACTATACTATATATAAACATGGTGTTGATAAAATTCTGACTGAGATTGGATTTAATTATTCTGACCATTAAATTTTATGCCTTTTTTTATAGGGAAAAGCAGAATTTACGCTTTCTACCAACTAAACGAAACGGCGTTCTCTTAATCGACGATGATGAATTTTGCTATACAAGGGCGAAATCTGGCAAAGAACCTGGAACGGAATATTGGAAATGTGACCAGCCAGGAAAGTGCCCTGGACGTGGAAAAACTAAAAACAATAGGCGTGAATTTTCGATAACACAAGAGCACAACCACCTTCCAGATAAATTAAGACTTGAGATGCGTGCCATCAATACTGATATCAAACAAGCGGCTGCATTGGCTACTAGTGTTAATACTGCCGATGACATTGTTCAAGCAGTCTTGATGACAGCATCTGATGCGGCAAAAGCAAATTTGCCCAATTTGGGTTATTTGAAACAGAGATTTTCTAGATGTAAAAGTAAGAACCTGGAAGCACTTTCTCTTCCATTAACAAGAGATGACATTGACATTCCGTCAGAATTTCGATTTATTGGTGTTGCAAATAAAGAAAAGAATTTTTTACTGTGGGATTCTGGTCCGATGATTGATGGTAACGAACGCATTCTGTTATTCGGTACGCTGCAAAATTTAGAATTCTTGCAGAAGTGTGATGCTGTGTTGATGGACGGTGCTTTTAAAATAACTCCACATCTTTTCTCGGAGCTCTACACTATACATGGAATTCGATTAGATGGTTCTGACCAAAAGCCTGAAAAAGCAGTTCCTTTACTGTTTTTCTTACTGCCTGACAAAAAAGAAACAACTTACGTTAGAGCATTTAATCAGTTAAGTGTAATTCTTCCAGGATGGCAACCTAAGCGTGTGATGATGAATTTTGATCAAACACCGATGAAAGCTGTTCAAGGACAGTGGCCCAATTCACAGATAACTTGTTGTTTTTACTATTTGAATCAAGATATAAGAAAGAAGATCGAAGAACTGGGTTTGTCTATATTTCATGGTGAAAATGTGGAAAATACTAACTGTCTCAAAATGATTATTGCATTAGCCTTTGTTCCGCCTGAAAGTGTGATTTATAGCTGGGAAGAGCTTTTACAAATTTTTCACCCTTGGATAAACCAGCAAACACAAGATATTCAACAAAAAATTAACATGTTGTTGACGTATTTTGAAACTAATTACATTGGTGAGAAAATATTAGGAATAATAAGACATGAGCCCTGTATGGTTCCAATTGAACTCTGGAATGTTAGGAGTCTTACTCTGGAAAATTATGGCAGATTGGATAATGAGATAGGACTCTTCCATATGAAAGGCATAAGTAAAGTCGGGGCTCAATGTAATCATTTATGGAAATTTTTAAAGGGACTGTTAGGTTTGCAAGCCGAAACCGAAAAAATCATTAAAGAATTAAACATAGGAGGGCGAAAACATCGACCAGAATATATTCGCCTTGCTGAGCGAATCGCTAATACCACAGCTAATTGGTCACAAAAGAAAAATTTAGAAAACTATTTGAAAGAAATCACTTACTGTTTTTCTTATGGTGGACACTGATTTCCTATTTAGTTAGTATTATAAAATAATAATATCTATAGTTTATTTTTGTATGATTAATATTAAATTTATAGATTGTATTAATTTTTTTAAGGTATTCATTTTTTGATATTTGCTTGTAAATGTTTGTATGTTATGTCATGTCAATTCCATTTGTTTTTATGTGTATATGTTACATATACATGAACTGTGACATATACAGCTATTTTTAAGCTAAAGCAGTATTTAAAGCTAAAAAATGTAATTAATATTTAATTATGTATAATTAAATATCATTTTAATAAAATATTGTTCAAAAAATAAATCTTATTTGGCACCAAATGATCTGACCTTTTGCTCATGTAAGCTAAAAAAATAATTGTTTTATTTTTCTAATTTGAAAAATTTGAAGCTTTCTTCAAAAATATTGAACATCATATCTTTTACCACCTTGCCCATACAAGACCTTTCTTCTCAACCTTTATAAATATATTCATTAACATAAAACAGATCACCTCACTATAAAAACATTTTAATTTAACATTATTAATTTGTAAAAAAAATATCATTTTTTTCCTTATAAGCTTTTAAAATGGAACTTTTGCAAACTACAAGGGTATATTTGAATTGTCGCACTATGCAGAAAAAATTCTGAACAATATTTTTTATTAATTCTATTTTATCGATTTTACTGTTCCATATTACCTTTTGATCAGAATCATAAGTATGAACATGGAGGAATAAAAAAATAACTTTAAATAATTGTTTCTTAAAAATTAATATTTTGATAAGAAAAAAACTATTGCATAATTTATCTTGTCCTAAAAACTACATATATTTCGATTTAACCTATGCAATCATATTATATCCTACATAATTCGACTTCGCTTAAATGTTTTTTATATAATTGAATATTATGCATATGTTAAATATAAATAAATTTGATTGATCAAGCTTATAATTGGTTTCAATCATTTTTTGTTCTCTAAATCTTTTGTATAAAGAATTATGTACTAAAAAAAACCTGAAATTATTTCTAATATAATGCTAATTATTAAATTTACAGTTTTTGTTGTAATGTATGTTCAGAAGAATTTGTATCGTTCGGTGTGTTAAAAACGCATTGTACCAAAATCCATAATGCAAAAGCTATGGTGATATGCACATGCGATAAATATTTATATACAAGACATTCCATTTACAGTCATTCTGTGAAGCATGATGAATCTCAAGGAATCAAGTATGTGTTTGCATTTTATTATTTTTCTGTTTATGCAATGTTTTGATATTGAACTATTTTTTGAGAAGATGTGACAAATGTGAAAAGACCTTTGAAAACCGCAAAGCAATGGCGATTCACTCATATGTCAATTTACCCAAAGATCAATATGCACATGTTTGCTGTCATTGTACTAAACGTTTTCCGACCGTATTGTCTCTGAATTTACACGAAAAAATTCATCTACCTAAAGAGTTGAGAAATACTTTTTTGTGCAATTTATGTGATGCGAAGTAAGTAATTTTCTATAAGTATTAGTATTTTTTTGTTGTATAATTTTTCATATCAACTAAAATTTCAGTTTTTTTTTCAAAAAACGGTTTAAACACATAAAAACGCTATCCATAAAAAAAATTTTGATTATGTATGTGATATATGTGGCCGTGCTTTTTACGCCAAAGCAAATCTGCACAACCACAAACTTACACATATCGATGAGAAAAAGTTTCCTTGTCATGAATGTCATAAAAGGTGATGTTGAATATTATTTTTAATCAAACCTCCCAATTCAAATACTACTAATACAACCTGATACTGCAGTATCGTTTCACTAAATGTTACTGTTGTTCGATTCTTTTGAAATTCAGATGAGCATCTAACAAAATTCTTTAGAATTTTGCATTTAATTACAGTTTCAAAAGTATAATTGTAATTATAATTATGTGTAATTATTTTTAAAACGTTTAAGGCTCATTTGAATACTCATACTGGTGAAAAACCTTATAGTTGCAAGTGGTGTTCTAAAACGTTTGCCAATTATCCTAATTGTCGCGTTCACAAAAAAAGAAAACATCTGAAGGAGTTAGTTGAATATGAACTTATATATGGAAAAAATCAAAGTTAATATTATAATTATGATTATAATTTTTATTTAGAATATCAATTAATCACATAGTTTTAGAGGAATAGTAGAAGAAATCAGGAAACAAAAAAGTATATTTTTGAAAAAAAAACAGCAGAGGTGGTGTAGATTTAAGTAGTGGAATTCGTTCGTAAACGTATTTATTATTATTTTTTAACTTATTTCTATTGAAATTTATTTGTTATCGCAGTATGTATATTTTAATTTCGACTATATAGAGAATAAAGTGTTTCTAATTTTTATTTACAAACTCAAATTGTCAATTGAACAAAAACAACACGCATCCAATTAAGATGAATCATTAATGTTTTATTTGGTTATAATATTAATTTACAAAAATATCCTACATCAATAAATTAACAAAATATACACATCTTAAACCTAAACTAGGTGGTAATGTTCAATTTTTCATATGTATTCAAAAGGTATATAACATATCCGTCTAACAAGTAAAAGAGGTAACTGTGGGAGACATACCACGAAGAATACTGTCAACGGACTCAATAATATGCAAGTAGCCATCCAAACGAGCACAATCCACAAAGACGCTACTGCCATCATTTCCAAAGTGTGAATTCAGCAAGTGTCATCTGAGTTCGTTCATTTGACGCTCTCTTATATTCAGAACGAGTTATGAGACAAATGTTGAATTCTGAAATGGAAAATGCATTATGTTATTTTAAATGATGATTGGAATTGTATAAAAGTCAGGTTATAAAATGAAGATTGAAAATTTATAAAAAAATGATTGATAGTGTTGTTTTAATTATTTATTATTATAATCGTAATATTTCGATAAATATCTTTATTTCTTGTTTGTCTCTGTTCAAGTGAAGTGAACTAACTATTACAAAACCGAGAGTTTTGAAGGTGAACTTGTTTTTTGTGCCCATTATAGTTGTGATTTATTATTTTAAACTCAATATATCTATTACTTCATATATAAATTACATAAAATGACAAAATTTATATTTAATACACAATAAATTTATATTGTGATGTTATATGATCATTAAATACAAGCATAAAAAGTTTATAATAATTTGAAGTAATTAATTTTTCATGATTTGATATATTTTTTTTAATACAAACAATATATTTTACATTTACATATATTATTTATATATTTTAAGTATTTAATTTTGATGTTCATTTAATTTTATCTATTCAATGTGTATTCACATTATTTTGTAAATATATGGCCTTCTATTATATTATGTTTGTGATACGGAAATGATTTTTTTTCATATTGACAGGAAATTAAAACGTTTAAAATAGTTATCCGCAATGGTTTAGGATTTTTTTCACGAAATGCTTATTTGTCAAAGATATATGTATTCAAATCAAAATCCTTTCATTCTATGATACATATTAATAACAGCAAATTTAACTATTACGTTAAATATTTTTTTAAATGCCACGAAACTATCATAAAAATATGATAATTTACATAAATATTCACTTACTTCCTCAACACGAAAATATTAAATAAGCGAAAATGGAAATATCAATTGATAAACGCATAGGAAGTAAATAATTTGTAACGCATGATTCTTACCAAAATTACTTAAGATTTCATATAACTTGTTATAATACTTACGACTGAGATTACGCATTGAATACGGAATCGAACGGATCGTTTTTTCAAATATTTGCCGTTTTTGAAAATCGCGTTTTGAAATAGAAATTGCGTTCCATGTGTTATTCGCTGATGCATGAATGCGGATACTGATTTTAAGACAATAAATAAATATTTGTAAAATCAAATTGCTTGGCGTTATCAATAATATAGTATATTTACGAGTTGTGATGATTTTACGAGATCGTCGACTTTAGATTAATGAAAAAAAGGTTCGAAGTTTAAAGAGAATTCAAATTTGAAAATATATATCGTTTTACGTGTATAGTGTGAATTTAAGATACGAAAAATTTTGAAACAAAGTTTGCACGATTCGCGCGAAAAGAATTTCTTCATACGATCTTGTAATTTATGCAGTATGGCTCAATACAATTTTTTCGAATGTGAACTGATTTTTTTGTGGTTTACATACGCATATTTAATTATCGTGTAATCAATTCCTTATTGCAATACGCAGTCGATTCTAGTTAAAAATAATAATTTAAAACGAGTGTCAATTTTGTGATACTTAACAGATTTCGAAGTACATATTACTGTGATAATTTTGATTGCTAGTTTTATCTATAAAAACACATAAGGATACTATTATTTTGAGAGAATTATCCATCCAAATTTATGATGTTATTATTTCTTTGGAAATATCGTGGAGTGATTTTTGCAGTATACCTTGTTGCATAAGGTTAAACATTAACAAACTCAAAAAATCTTAAAAATTTTATCGTAAAATAGCCAAAAACCACCAAATACTGAAATCAGATGGATTAAGAGGATAATTTTACTTGATAATCAATATTTTGATCATAAAACGAGTACATTTTAATTTACTGATGTTCAAAAGTGTACTTTTAAATCGCTCCAAGATTTTCTTTAACAATAGTAACACCATCAAAACTAGTACTTACATTTGTAAGAATTGTATTTTTAAAATGAGAGTATTTCCTTATGCGAAATTTTGAAAATTCGGTTTTTAATACATAAATTCCGCGATCAAAGTTGTCACTGAAAATGTAAGACATTCAGCATAATATGAACTGTATACCACTTCCGAAAACAAAGGCTCACATATCAATAAAAAATTTCCATTGAAAACGACACAAACAAAAAACCTTCATATTGAAGAAAAACAAGTTTTTTTTTAATTTACACTAATCATCAACACTAACAAGTACACCGTAGAAAAACCACTTTTACAGAAAATTGCCCAACGCGCACAACCAACAGATCGAACCACACAATCCGACGTCCATCGAAAACAGAAGGTTTCCTCGGATTGCGTCAACGGCCGCAGAGCTGGTCTCGTTTCTCCTTGCGCAAGAGCCTCCGATTGCCACATACCCGCGTCCTGCGCAGCCTTCCCCTGCTGGATCCTGGCAGGATCTGCTGCGGGATCTGGTCGTCGAGCTGGCTCCGCCCCGTGTCCTTCCTGGGCCGGAGTCGGAGACGGTGTGACGATGGCGGCGTGGATTTTATGCAATCGCCGGATAACTTGGACATGATGCAACCGGTTTTGTTTATAAACGGGGCCCGCTGTGGTTTCCAAACGTCGCCGCGATTCAGGTCATCGTCGGATGCGGACTGTTGTCGTTCGGAACGGTGGACGATGATGCTCTCGAATGGGATTCGTCATTGGTAAGTATGGAAAATTGGAACGATTTGTACGTTCGACCAGCTCGCGCACTTATGGGGGAAATATTTGATTTGAAATGGAAAATGTTTAATTTGAGATGGAAAACATGTATCGACAGTAAAAATGTTTATGTAGTTATTGAGTTGTGAAGAATTATCGATTGGATCAAAATGAATGACTATGTTGAAGTTGGTTGTAATTTTTTTTATGAAAATTGTGGAAATTTCGGCTTTTTCGTGCTGAAATTTTAATCTTCTACTTGTTAAATGTTCCTGATGAAAATTTGCAGTCATCAAATTAAAATATTTAAAAAAATCAGAATGAGAAATAACTTCTATTGTATCAACAATGAGATCGTTTATTGAAAAATTATCGATTGAATTAAAATTAATGACTATGTTGAAGGTAATTGTAATTTTTCGTAAAAATAGTGAAAATTTTGACTTTTTTGCGCTTAAATGTTAATCTTCAAATCGTCAATTATTAGTAGAAATTTTCCCGGTGAAAATTTGTAGTCGACAAATTAGAATGTTAATCAATGCAATTAGAATGAGAAATTACTGTAATTATAATTTAAAACTCAGATTTTGTCGAAACAAATTTTCTTGGTCATCAGCCTATTGGCCCAAAAGCACTCGTAAATCAAGTACCTACTACGAAATAAATATTAAATAATTCTTATTAGATTCTAGTACGAAATTGTTTAATAAAAGATCATTATCATCATTATCTATTAGCCTTCACCATCACCACAGAGAAGTTTTGAGTTAACTAGTAAGTCCGAACGAAATTACTAAGCGTACATGTGACTTAAGGAAACATAATAGAAATTATAAGGCAATTTTTAGACAGTTCAGTTTCAACAATTACCAGGAGCACATATGATTTGAGGAAGTGTAGTCAAAATTATTAGACGTTTAGTTTTTTAATTTTAATTCCGGATTCTCAGACGGCACAGTCCGAACGAAATTACAAGGAGTACATGTGATTTAAGGAAGTATAACGGATATTGTTATGTAATTATTTTCTAAATTTTAATTTCGGATATTTAACCGGTGCATTGTCAACGCAATTACCAGGAGCATATATGATTTATGGAAGTATAATAGAAATGGTTAGACAATTAATTTTTCAATTTTAATTTCGGATTTTTAGCCGGTGCAGTGTCAACGCAATTACCAGGAGCACATATGATTACTAAGAAGTTAAATGTACATGAAGTGATAAAGGGTTGCAAAGACCCAAAATTTCGAGGAGTTCGTCTTAATACGTGCGTTCACACCCACGGTCCGAAGCCAAATCCAATAATAAATTATAGCCAAAACAATTTTCTTCTATAATAATCCATTACGAATAATCGGAAAACGAATTTAAAAACGCGCACAAAACTTGGAGAACCAGCGTTTGAATATGTTTTCAAATTAGAGTTGAGCAAGATTATCTTTGGAATTAAGCACAACTAGAGAATTGCAATTTTTGAAACACATGCATAGAAATTTCTATGCCATTCCTCTTACATGTTCCGTATTTATTTTTTAGATGTTCTTTCCTTCACTCTACATGCCGAGAAAATTGCAATGTAATAAATTGAATAAATCTGATGTAGTAACACATCGCAAATACATATTTATACAATGGAAAGTGATTACGGCTATGTGTAATATTTCATCGATGTAACACTTTTTATCGAACGAGTTCGGCGAATTTTCGTTTTCGATAGGAATTTTTCAGAATGAATATGCATTTTCGCGCAATCGCAAGTTCACGCTTTCGCAATGGCGCGTTTTGTATTGGAGGAGCGTATTCAAAATATCCTCAAGGTTACCGTTTCACCAGTTGACCTTCTTGAAGACAAGAGATCGTTTGGTAATCCAGCCGTGGAAGTCATCAGTATTTCACATACTCAAGGGCGCAGTGACATGTACGAAGTATTGAATTTCATATTCATTTCATTATCTTTCTAAATGAAAAAAAACGTAAATGTAAGAAAAAAAACACTTTATTTTCATTTGGTTACAACAAAATGGTCAAATAACATTATTAAATAATAACAATATTTATTTATAACTATATATAAAAAATACAAAAGTAGTTGCTTAATTTTAAAAATTTACAAATATAAGCATCGTCTTAAAATTAATAAACATATATTATTTATGACATAATAATAATAATTTATTTATAAAAATATAAACAAATATACACAGTAAACAAAAAAACACTTCTCTGGCATGACAGGTTCCCCCACATGCCAAGGTAACACAGGAGAAAGAAAAAAAAAACTTTAACACAAGCAATAAATAAATACAATCAATGTAAATTACAATCTTTGTAAATTCTTCTAAAACCAGAGGTTCAATTCAACAAGTCTATCCCGAGAGTAATTACATGTGATCTCAAAATTAAACTCATTCTGTATTACCAAAGGCACTTTTAATGTCTAGAGAGATTAATACAACAACGCTACCCTATTAACAATAAGATCGATTTTTTATTCGTTTACTGTATTCCCAGAAGATCATTGAGGTGTAAACTAATATTGATTTGCACTCAAAGCCTTCCTCAAATGCAGATTCCATATAATCCAAATACGTAATACTCGTTTAAGAATTCTTCAATTTTTTTATCCGAATTACTGGCATAGATAAAAGAAGCAGCACGAAACCTTTGCATTTGGTCAATGCTTTTGAATAGCACCAACTACTACTCTTTCGAAATCTACCATTTTTAAAACCTCTCAGATATTCAGATTGCGTTTTATCATGAAGGAGTCGTATTGCCCTTCCTGGTTTTCGATTATGGCCTTCAACTCGCGTCCAGTGTATTGTATACATTGTGTGAAGAGTGAAGATTATTTAAAAGAACCATCCATTAAAATTCCTTGACAAGTTTTAAGACAATCTAAATTTTTTTGGGTGGCAAAGATTAAAATTCTTAGCAGGGCCAGAATCCCACAGCAAAAATTGACCTAATTGATTCTTGTCACCTGTGCTTTGATATTGTGAGTATAATCATATGGTTTCTTGTTAGTGGTAGAAGAACCGGCACCTGAGAATTATTTTTTAGCTTTTGTATGTGGAGATGCTAGGGAGTGAGGAAAAGGAACTGACCTCTGATAGCTGGATGCACTTTTTCACTCCTCGAGCACGGCGCTGGTTCGCGGCGGGATTTTCCACTTGCGGTGCGGGTTTCTTAATTTGCGGGTGCGGTATTCTTAATTTTGCGGGTGTAGCAGGGTGCGAGCGATTATGTGAATCAATAACGACACACAACTATAATAATAATGCCCAATCCCCGCAATCCCTCCAGTCTTATAGGGTTAAGGAGAGAAAGGGAGCGGGGAAGGATTTAAGTATTTGCTGAGTTGTAGTGTTTAGTGCGTGATGGCGTAGATGGTGCTAACAGTATGTTTTGTTTCAAGATATAAATTTTGGGCAATCGCCACATCAAATGTTGTTACCAAAGATGCTTACAATATATTATATGTAGTATTAGCGCTGATAGCGGACAGCAAAAATAGTAATGGTACAAGATTTAATTCCTGTGGTCCAAAAGAAAATGCATGGTACTCAGAAGAACAATAAAGACCACAAGAAACATGTTGCCTTCTATCCAATAAATGATTTATAAAGAAATGATCCAATGGCTTTAAAAACCACAGAAAAGAGTTTTCCAATGAGAATATTATGATCAACTTTATCATAAACCTTTTTACAATCATTATAAGCAATACTAACTTGTGCAAAAGAATCCAGAGATTTAACAAAAATATTAGTAAAACATAATAGATTGGAGTCAGACAAACCCATGTCAGTTCACAATTGAATTAATATATTATGTTTCAATCAGAATTGAAAACATCAGAATCATTATTCTACTCAAAATTATAAGACTTAACAGCTTTATTTAACGGACTCCAATTATTCTAATAAAACACATATACAAGGGTTTCCATGTATTCCACGCAAATTTCCTTCGAGTAGCTGTTCCAGTCTATGGTTGCGTTTTGGGACATTTTGAGTTGATGTCGACAACATTTTATAGTGGACAATTGCAGACCATAAATAGATGAAACGGAGAATTTTGATGAATAGAAGTTTGGATCCACTAAACAAGTTGCCGACGCGCGTTATTTTTTTTATTGCAGCAGGTTGATTTGCAGCATCGCCATACTGCCCTTATGCACAACATCGTTTCGACATTTCATCGAAAACGGCAGAACACCTTTTTCTTGAAAAAGGGTGATCGCTTCTTTTTCTGTATGTGGGAGGTCAGAAATGTTCATGTTAATTATTTTAGAAGACGAATAAATTCATACGACATTTTTTTGAGCGGAAAGTTTGATAACTATTTGTGGCACTAAGAACACCTTTTTAACCATGGATGTTATTGTGACAATACATTTTTCAATTCATCGCTTAACCCCCTTTTCTTCGTTCTTTCATTTGCATGATGTTGATATTGAATATCGAAACATGTGTGCTATCACTATGAAAGAATATATAGACCTGCCGGGCATTCACTCATGGTTCAATATTCACCTTTGTTGCATAAATATTGAACTTTAGTGCGTTGAACGGTACGTTTGGTTGTAGGAACACTCCACACCTACTTCTTGGACTACACTTTCAGCTTTTTGGGCATCATTGAATTTTTCCACCAATAGCCAAATATGACCTAAACCTTTGTTCCCGCACGAGTAATGGTGAAGTGTTTTCTACTTCAACGAAATCTTCGAGATTATCCATTGATCTATAAATATTACAAATTAAAAATAAAATTGGAAATTGTATTATAAAGTATGGTAACCTTCAAATTTGCTCAACTCAAATTATCATTTATTTTTAAGTTAAAAAAAAACAAATTTTGAAGGACTTTACTTCCCAATAAAGGACAGTTAACAACCAAAAAAAGGTCAAAATTCCCTCCCAATTCCAGTTCACACAAACCCAATTCGAGGTTATGTCCTAACTGTCACACATTCAATTCCATAAACCGAATTCGCAAGCGTCAATCGCACATTTCCGAATCTCCAGATCGATTATGAAACGATTTCACATCCGAGAACAGAACCGAATCGAACCGAAGTAAAACTGAGCATTATTATTTGCTGAATTTGTGTTTTGTGTAACCGTGACTTTTCAAAAATTTTGTTGCAGCTGGCTGATAATTTGAAAGATGATTGAAGTTGAGGGTTACCTAATGTATTTATGTAATTGAAGAGCAAACTAACCGATCAAAGAAAGACGAAACGAGAAAGACAAGACGAGACAGGATTGGCGCCAAACGGCCGTTATAGCTGGCGCAATGTATTCAGAAGTGCTAACATTGCAGTGGTACAAAATGATATGCAACGCTATACAGAAAGTTTCAAATATAATGCGTACAATACCTACTACCTACAATAAAAAAACTACCTACAATAAAAAAAAATCAAATTACATTGCAATGTGCACTGAATTTGATATTCAGTTTTTAGAATAAGATCACTACTTGCACAAAAAAATATTTTTTTAGACTGGCGGGCATTGGCCAGGCGGAAAGATGTTGAGCGGATGTTGGAATCGGAAAAAATATCAGCTTATTTCGGTTCAGCAAAAAATATTCAAATGTCGAAATATTAGAATATTTTCGAAAAGTGTTGTCATTTTTTTAAAAAATATTTTTTGGATTTTTTGGAAAATTCGGTTTTTTCAAGTACATGAATAAGAATATTAAGATATATCTTAATAATTAAAGTATTTAAAAAACGTTAAAATTAGTACATATATAAAAATATTTATTTTTTAATATTGGTCTTTTATTTAATTTTTACGACCGAAAATTCAAACGTCTATTTGACGTTTGTTTTGCTTAGTAACGTAAACATTAACTCTTTTCGCTTTACGTTGTCATAATTTCGATAAATTCACCATAAAAAATGGTAAAACAATCTAACGATATTTGATTATTAATAAATATACTTTAAATAGCATTTTCATTGAATATGTATTCCAATTTCAGGACTATGTGGAAAAATATTCATTTATCGGAGAATGGTATGACCGTGATTCAAACTATACCAAAAAGTTTTTAGTGCATTATTTTCCTTCCGATTCCTCGGTAGAGCTTTTCGATATAAAGAATCGAAAAACGTTTTTGAGACGAAGCGTTATTGAAAATCTATCAATTGACGACTTTTATATTGATAGTTCAATAAGAGTGTTTGCTCGTCTCATTAAACTTGTAGATTACGGTAGTGAAGATACTAAGAAAAAATTATGTAAAAGTGTTGAACGGTAGGTTCAATAAATCAATGGAATGTATTGTATGTTTATTTTAGTTCTGATTGTGTATTTTTTTATTAGCACGTTTACTTTGATCAAACCTGTATCGAACGACCGCTTGGGTGATATTATTCAATGTATTCAAGATAGGAATTATAAAATTAAACAAATAAAAATGTCACTTTTAACCAAAGAAACTGCTATTCAAGCTTGCCAAAGCTTACGAGATGATCAAAATTTAGAGTAAGTGAAATTTATGGTATCTGGTTATAAAATTTATGTTATGTTCTGTGCATGCTTAAAATTTATTGAGTTTGTGTATGTTTTAGGAGCATTTTAGATGATATCACCAGCGGTCCAGTTATTGGGATGGAATTAGTCTCTGAAAATGCAGTTCAACGTTGGTTCAATGAAATGAATGAAATTAATGTTCATTTATGTGAAAAATATGACCAGAGTGTTTCGATGTCTAATAAATATTTTTATGGTTCCGGAAACGTTGATGATGCTCTTAGAGTAAACTATATAATCGATACAAATACTAATTATATTATAATTGTTCAATATCAAATTTGAAATTATAAAACTCTCTTTCAGGATTTGTCATATTTTTTTCCTACTGGTAAACTAAAATCATTAGGACCAACAATGATTCCTACATTAACAAACTGTACATGCTGCATTATCAAACCGCATGCTATAAGAGACGGCAATTTAGGAAAAATCATTAGAGCTATTACGAATGAAAAATATCTAATAACTACAATGAAAATGTTTTATATGGATAACGTTAGTGCTGCTGAATTTTATGAAGTATACAAAGGAGTAGTTCCAGACTATATGGTAATATTAAATATGTATTTTTTATGATTCCTTAATATTTCTCTAATGTAAATAAATAGTAAAAAAATTTTATATAATTATTACGGTTTTTTTAAGGGTATGATTGCTGAATTGATTTCTGGACCTTGTGTAGCGATGGAAATAGTAGGACCACCAGATGTGAACACTCCGGTAGAGTTCAGAAAATTGGTTGGACCTATAGATCCAGTAAGTATATTATAAATTTCTAATTAGGTTAACTTATTAACTCCAATTGAATATTTAATAATACTTAATGCTTTAATTAATATGATTAATCTGATAAAAGGAAATTGCTCGGCAAATTCGACCTCATACTATCAGAGCGCGATTCGGCAGCACGCGAACTCAAAACGCTGTACATTGTAGTGATTTGCCTGAAGATGGCGTTCTAGAAGTTGAATATTTTTTTAAAATACTAGATTGAATAATCATCCATTAGACGAATTTATAGTGTGTCCACATCGTATGTTTTTGGTGCTTGTTGAATATATGATTTGTAAATGTATAATAAAGTCATTTTTACATATTATGAATTTATAAGTCTTCAAAATCAATAAAAAGTCAATGAAAATATTTTCGTTATTCTTTTCAGTACGTATATATGTATTTAGCTCTCAAGAATTAATTTTCAAATTAATGAATAATTCCTTTATAACAAAACTAAACTGAATTCTGCAATAATGTAAATAACGATTTAATCATAAACACATATTTACATTTCACAGACAAAAAAACGTTGTTTAATATAGTAATAATATGGCCACTGCATTTAGGAAAAAATATGGATTCATTTGAATTATTATATTGAAAATCTTGATATAAATGAAATTGATTAAGTTTTTTTATATGAATTCGATTTACGACTGATTGTATGATTCAAAAACGAATTATATCTCTGTCGTAAGTTAAGGAATTTTTTTATACATATAATAAAATCAGTACATGGTTTATTAAAAAAAAATTACAATATATCCTAGTCATATAAAACTATTTTGCTGATTATGTTCAGTTGTTACTGTGTTCAACTGTCAAGTGATCATTTGTCATGAAATCCAAATATACACCTGAATCTTACCATATTATAAATAAAAATCAAACCCAATTAAACACTCATTGACAATTATCCACAATCACTGGCGGATGTACTTCATTAGAGTCAAAACATTACAAAAATAAAGGATAAATGGGTTGTTTTAGATAACAAATTTTCCTTTTATGCAAATGCACTTTTTTCTTCTGAAAGTGATTCAAATTTCATGACGTCTATTTTTCTGATATAGAAAAACTTTATAATAATTCATTAAATTTTTTTTATCAAAAATAGTAAGGGCTCTGAGGCGAGAGCCTCCACCACCTATTGGTAAATCCGCCACTGCAACTACCATTCATTCAAACTCATCGGAGACGTAGCTAGAGTATTGTGCATCCAGAGACAAATTGTATAATGCCCTTGCCCCCATTTTAAAATATAAAAAATCAAAAAAAAGTTTATTTTTAAAATAAATACACCAAATCCTCCTTTTACACAGGGGATACATTCCAGAGACTACCGTCTAAAAAAAATGTATGGTGACCATATAAAAACTGAAGATAAATATTATTGGTATAAATTCCATCCATGGGTACTTAATAAAAAATGTTTAATATGAAAAAAAATTTACCATGTAAAATCATCACAAAACATAGAAATTTTTTATTTAATAACTATAATTACATTCATATAATTATAACAGTATACTGACCTGCACCGAATCTTACCATTATAGCATAATGATACATATTATATATTTTTATACCTTGTAAAATAAAAAATCGGTGTATATATTTTTTGATACTACTAGATTTGAGACTGAACTGATTTTTTTTTTAACCCAACCTAACCCATAGGCGCCTTAGGTGTGAAGTAAGGTTTCCAATCTAACCTAACTTAACCTAACCCAACAACTAGGGGTTAGGTTAAGAAAAAAAATCACTTCAGTCTCAAACCTAGCAGCACCTATTTTACAATACATATATTTCAAACATCATTTTTTCACCCTTTTCAATTTGGCACCCAGGAGTCTCTGTACCCCTTCCCCTACACCTCTGAACCTCATCGCAAACCCCCAACACCCAACTGACGACTCCACCAGCCAATGTCCAACTTAAATACCCACTCTTCGACGACGTCCGCATACTCCTACTCCTCGTCCAACGCTGATGCTTCGAAAGCGGCCGTCCGTACTCCGGAGCTTCAGTGAACATCGAGGCTTCGCGCTGGTAGCACCTCGGACCAAGACGACCTCGTTATCGCGAGGTGGTGGAGAAGACGATGGGAAGGTGTCTCGAATCGTGAACTGTGCGCGTTTTTCGAAAACGGAAGTCGTTTTTGCGGCGGCAGTCCGCGGGAAATCGTCGACGGTTTGCGTTCGGTTGTTTTTCGGTTCAAGGTATGCCCTTTTTTGTTGTGTCTGTACTTGAACAGCGACAATTTTGCGTTTTATCTGTCGTGAGAAATGTCGTATTTTATACGTACCCTACAATATTGACAAATGGTGCGATTCGATTAGTTCATAATATCGTATTATTGACATTTTGATTGTTTAGTATATTTGTGAATATTTTTATATTTATTGTTAGTAAAAAATATACCTTATATTTAAATTATAAAATGTTATATTAATAATTCGTAAAGTAAATAGTTTTTTTTTAGTAAATAGTAAGCGTTTTTTAGGCAGATTTCATATTTAAATTTATTTTTATTCATTCAAAAGTTTATGTATAATGATAGAAATATATTATTTTTAAATACGATATAATTATTGATGCGTTTTATATGTTTGCTTTGTATAATAATTATATACAAAATTTCCAATACGTATATATTTATTTTCTTATATTTTATATGTTTGAAGATAATAGTTTCCTTTCTTGGCTTATTGTTAGTTGATTATTTCAAGTTTTAGATTATATTAAAATTAATATTTACATACAAAATTTTATCACCAACACAATGCGTAATTATTTTGAAAGTCACCGATATCCGAAAAAAAAATTATAACTGTAATTCAATTTTAAACAGAAAATAAATGTTCAAAAAAAAAAAATCAGTGAATCGAAAATCAATGAAACAGCACTCGTAAATCGACACGTATTGCGGAATAGAGCACACACGATTTTTAGCACGTTTTAATGAGAAAACCACGATTTTTCATGAGCGTCATCGATTCGCACATAAATTCAAAAGCCAAACTTCCATCAAAGTCATCTAAAACCACTATAAAAAAAAATAACAAACACTTTCGAATCGGATTGTGCAACGCACCGTGTCACGGGATTTTTGCGGAATTGACACGTGACGATGGTAAAATCTTAAATTGTTTGATCGTTTTCTTGTTTGCGTTTGCGAATTTGATCCTTTGTCCAAAGTCTGAAGATGCAGTCAATCTCGTTTCTCAGACGAAACTTTCCCTTTTTCCCGGCTAGTGTAGAAATCGTTTATGTCTTGTGCAATTTTGAAATTAAACCGAACTGATGTTGCATAAAGCTTTTTTAGTAAGTTCATTATTATAATTGCGTTTGTGATACATTCAATACGAACGATAGATACGTCTTAGATGGTCAATCATATGATTGATCAACTCAAACGTATCTATCATATTTTATTTCTATAAAAAAAAATCAATCTTTGTTCCAAAATTTGCAATTAAATAAAATTTATTTGATGATGACACGTTTCTTGTGACATATTTGAACGATTTGTAACGTGTTTGAATTAAATCATTTCTTGTTTATGATCGAACCATACATTGTTATTTCTCACTGAAATCATTAGTCATAAAATTTAATTATGAAAATCTGAAACAATTTTTTTGATAAATCTTAAAATTATTGAAAATAATCATTCAACTAGCGGAATATTATTTTAGATAACATGTATAATATAATATATAATAATATAATATTACAATATTCCTATTAGAACATTTCCTTTTTGAAAATATATTATCTAATTTGTAAATAAACAAACCGTACCTTCCAAATGACCTAATAAAATAACTTCGCATATCGTCGAAATATCAACTGACCCGTTTATTTTCAAAATGACCACATAAAATTCATTGTAAGTGTTATAAAAATGTTTTACCGTTCGATGAAAAAAGGTCAAATTTCTTTCTGTGCGAAATTGCATAACAGTTTTATGGTTCGTATAGAAAAATTAATATTTATATTGAAAAAAAAAATTATTATTCGCAAGAATGGTTTCGTTTACAATTTGACGTTTATTTGCAAAGCATCACTTGATTAAACTTTTCGAATATCTTAATAATTAAGTCGGAATACATTCGTGTTATGGTCAGATATAAATATTAAAGATTTTAATGTTTATTTCAATATGAATATTTACAAAATTGCGAAACTCACACGATTATGTATTATAATACAGCACATTTATACGGCATTAATTTGATTTCAGTGTTATTTCACAATGCTTTTTCATTTATCTTAAATATATATTAGATGAAATTTGTTATAATGATTCTGATATAGATCTCCAATTTTCATTCAAACTCAAAAGTTTTTGTATCCCACATTTAAAAAAATGTCAATTTTCTTTACTAATCATCGCAAAATTCTGTTTCTTTCTTAAATACCCTAATACTACTTGATGGCTCAAAAGTCGATGAATCGCCAGAAGCGTTTAAACGACATTGTTGATAGTTTTAATGACAATGACACTTGGAGTGCGTCAACCAGGAATCGATTGGATCTCAAATTAATTAGCGAACCATTGTTGCGAAATTTATGGTCACCATGTCATTGAGTGGTATCCTTCGAAACGAATTTGTGTTCATTTGAAAAATCAAAACGTAAATTTCGGTGTTGATTCGATATTCGAAATAGGTTACTCATATAACCTGAATTGTTTGATCTACAAAAAGCTTTTGATTAGATCTAACAATAAGTTATTGGAAAACCAATAACATTGTGAAAATATGTTTTCGATGTGGAAAATTTTTCTGTGGAAATTTTCAAAAGCGCTCAGTAACAACAGATCGTATAGATTTTTTTTTCGAATTTTAGCGTTAATTTGCGTGCTTCCATTATCGTCCATTTATGTTTGATTTTTCTTGGAAATATTTTGCACAAATATATTTTTCAGCACGCTTAGCGTTTGTTTGCCGTTTTTGAGTAGTTTTGAATTTGAATGTGATTTTAACGAGGTTAGTTATTCGTATCCGGTAGTTTGGGTGCAGTGCTTCAACTGAATCGGGTTTTCAGAATAACAATAGTTTGAACGATTTAAATATAATATATTTAAGCATTGTACATTCATGATCATATATGTACGGAATGTCTATAAAAAGGATATACTTTTGATACATCATCGGAAGTTTCAGCGTTTTTCAAATAACTCTTAAAAAGTTTATGTATCTTTTCAAATAATTTCTGGTTAATAAATATTAAAACACCAATAGCATCCTTTTATTAGATTCATTACTTATTTTTATTAAAACTTCAATAATTGATGAAGATAAGTGCGTTCCACAATTGATTATATAAAACATTGAAATCCTTATCTTAACTACAGAAATATTATTAATAATTTTCATATTTGTGTCAATATTTAGTTATTATATTACAACATTTATATTTTACAAAATAACCTTGAATTCACAGCAAATTACAATATGTAAAAAAAAACACTAATAGAACTGTAAATGCCACACATTCTTACTACAACGTATCATAACAGCAATTTTTAAACCTAATTTTATTGGTGAAAGCAACAATAAAACCAAAGAATATTCAATTTTATCTTTTTTAACTGGGCTCGATATCAATGTTTGTTCTTGAACGTGGCCGCCTTCCGTTGAAGCAACGACCGGTTAATTTTAACCGTTTCACTTTCGACACGAGCCTAATTTAATTCCGATCGCGAATGTACATTTTACGCACTACAAAGTGTGTATTTTCAATACAATCAACTTTTTCAAATTGTTAAAAACGGTGTATTTGAAGTGCGTGAAGATAACCGTGTCGGTCGCTGAGTTTTTACACTTTGATATATGTAAATTTTGGTTAAGTATGATTTTGGTGAGCAAAGTATATTTTTAACGGAAATTTATCAAATATTGATAGATACATTTAAATGATAAATACTTAAAAACTGTATATATATAGTTTTAAATTTGTAGTGTAATAAGTAAGATATGATTTTCGACTGATAAATATCGATAAACTCGCAGTAAGTTGGCCTATTAAATATCAAAATGCTACTTTTGAAAAATTGTTCAAAATAAGACACGAAATTTAAGATTTATTGGTGAATATATCTTTTTTTTATATTTCAAATATTTTTGAAAAGAGGTCGTGTAAGATTTAAGTTGTTTTTTCTGAAAATTTTCAGTTTTCGTAAGTTTACGATTTTTTTGTTTTTCTGCTTTTTATACAAAATTTAATGTATCGGTGATTCGGTAATTAATAAAAAAAATACTTTATTACCGGTACATGAAAATTACGGTAAATTTGACTTCTCTAGTGTTAACACGAACAAATGAAAATTCGGTTTTATATAAAGAGACTTCAATGTATTACGTTCAATGAAAGTTAACAAAAAAATACAATTCTAATTGTATCAACTATGACTAATTTTAATGTTATATTTTATTTAAAACATGAATATGTCGAATACATCAAACATAAACGATTCTTTCGAATCTATTTATGTATTATATATATAAATTTGCATAATCTCCATTTCTAACGAAACAACACGTCCAACCACCGTCTCGATCATTAACCACAATCAAGTCGACCAAATCAAAACAAACTCATCCCAAAACCGCAAACCATCACACATTTACCGTTCATCGAACCAGCGAAAGTGCCAATTCGCTTTCTTCGGCCATCTCCAGACAGTTGCAGCACCAAACGTCGTCCGATGATGTATAATCGAGCCAGTGTTAAATTTCGAGATCGGCATTGAAAATTAGAGAGTCGTATCCTTTGAAAATATTGACCGACTTTCACGAAACGGCTCACCCATTAGGCCTGTCTTGTGCTGCTGTCGTTTTAACGATTGATTGACTATGACGATGTTATGGTGACTCATGGTTTGTGTATGACTGATGGTTTTCAGTGGTGTTTCGGAAATCGAGAGGAAGTCGATGGAAAACAAACGTTTTTTTTTTATTGGAGTCAATATTTTGATTCGTTGAAGGCGATTTTCCGAGATTTTTTGTTCGATAATTTGTTGAATTGGTTCGGTTGAATATTTCGATTTATTGTTAATGAAAATTGATTTGTGAAAGTTTATTTTTGAGTATGCCATTGTATAATTTTGATGTTGTGTTTTCATGATCTCATTGAATGGTTGCAAAATTAATCAAGCGTAACAAGCTTTAGAGTGAATGTAATCGTCTAGTTTGAATGGGTGCCATTGGAGGTAATGAAACGTTTTTTTTTAATTGTCAGTTCACGTTTGTTGTATTATTTTAATTTCAAGAATTTATGTGATTGTATTTGCGATAAGTTTTACTCGAAATACATGCTTTTATAATTAGGTGACATAAAATAGAACATAAACATTCAAAAATTCAAGAATCCAATAAAAAGTATGTTGCATAATAAAAACATACTTGTTTTAAATATTCTTTTAAGATGTTAAATGAAGTTTATCGAAAAATATTGATTTATAGAATGACGTCATTACTCTCATGTCAAGATGTTTAAAGTACACATTCTTTTGAGTTTATTTTTAAATTATATATTAGCTTAATGTTAGTTTTACCTTCGATTTCATAGAATTATTTGTATATGATGATTGGAGATGCGTTTTGTGTAATTAAACAATTTTCAATTACTAAAATAAACCGTTTATGAATGCATGTAAATAATTAACATAGATCATATATTATTTTCATTCTATATATTTTATTATTACAGTTTCGGAATTGAGATGGTTTTTGCGTAGGTTTCAGGTTCAGTTGTTTTTTCGTAGGCGTTTGAACGTTGGTGAGACGTTGGATGATTCAGAATTTAACATATGTTCCAATTTTATGTACATTTCATATGTTTATTAATTTTTATTTATTTTATAAATAAAATAATTCTAATAATTATTAGCTAAATAGAGAAAGCCGTCTGTACGCAATACAGAATTACTTAATGATTTCAAATTATTTGTTGTTAGTGTTGATTGCGTGCTTATTGTAAGTGTCAAATTAAAACGTATATAATTATATAATTAATTTTAGAATATACGTATTGTATTGAAATTCTGTAATTTCAAGTGCACGTTTAAGCTAAGTGCAGTTTTTATATCATCTCAATAATAATTGAAATGAAATCGACATAATTCAATAACACATTTCCATGAGTAAATTACTATAAACATTTAAATGATCTTAAAATTATTCTTATGTATTTTAAGTTTTTTTTTATTATTTTAAAACGTAATTTACATGCAAATTTTTAATTTATTTGTATATGAACAGTTTTTTTTACAAACTATAAAAACACGGCTTTTTCCTCAATATAATTATATGGTTTCAATTATTAATACGAAACACTTACGGTATATGGTTTTATCATCACCATCGTCATTTGCAAATTATATAATAATAAAACCATATGAATACAAATTAAAAGTTTAAAAGGTAAGAAACTACATTCATTTTCGAACCCAACCTTTTGCCTCTAAACTTTTGTATAATCGTATAAAATTTAAAAAAATCTTATTTATTTCAATTAAATCGATAAGGAATTTTATGATTTCATAACATATTGAAACCATAACGTAATTTTTCACAACGACTTCGATGCGGAAACAATTTTAATTGACCGAAACAAAAATTTTCAGCGAAACGTTTGTTTTCAATTACGAAAAGTTTTCTTTGAAAAAAAACATAATAAATCACCAGAAAATCCACAAACACTTTCCGAAACAAATTCTGACGATTTTTCAAAACGATTCTAGAAATTTTCTTAACCGCGATTTCGAACGTCCCAAGCAAAATAAAAAGCAATCCTGAAAAATATGTATGTGCTAAATGCCGCTAACCATTTTATTGCCGTTCATCATTCGCCTTTCACGTGATCCGAACACTGAATAATTCTATGTTCACATGAAATCTATTTAAAATAAACGTGTGTTTGCTGAAAATGTATTATTTGCACAAATAGTTAGTGTTAATTTTCTGCGTGAGCGCATTTTGTAGAAATTTTATCGGCCGAGTGAATTGACGACCTTTCTTGTATTTAAAGAGTTGATGTTGAAATTTCTCTTGTAAAGAATCTTCGTTTTGTAATTGTAAAGATGTAATAATAATTGTCGTGTTGTGTAATCGCGAAGAAAATTTCGTTTGTTGTTGGATAGTCGCTTGAACTTTGTCATTATTCAAACACGTAAATTAACATTATATTCAAATACATGTTATAATATATTATAATATTGAGCATTTGGTTAATTAGGTATTATTTTTATATTGTTAATTTGAATTGCTAATTGTTTTCAGTCTAGATTCGAATTGTTTCGAATAATTCGATTCATAAATAATCACATTCGATGACAATTTTGATATTTTCATAGTTATGTTATATTATAATCAAAATTGAAAATGTACGATCAATTAAAAGAATTGAATCTTTTTATTCATATCAACTACACTTTAATTGAAAATATAAAAATATTCATCTCTCCATAATTTCCCGATTCATTATGTACATAATCTTGACAAATACGGCCTTTAATGTGATAAAACAAGACAAAACAAAACAAAGTGGATGGCCTTTTCAGGTAACTGAACTTCTCTTGTACACCAAACATCCCGTTTCTATCCAAAAGACATAAATTTTTTTCTATAAAGAACTTGTATATATTATAGATTAACTTTTTCAATACCTTTTTTGCCCGATCGATGATTTTAGGACATGCGCAACTAGTCTGTTTGACCCGAATGTTTAAATGACTTTTCGATATGTTTTTTGCACGATCGTTTTTGACATTCGTATAACGGGCTTTTGTAAAGTATTTTTTTTTTACTTTGGCACAGCGAGAGATCAATCAAATATCTGGTTTATACATACCGTTAGTCTGAAATATTTAAAATAAATACACAAAACTCATTAGTGAGTTTCAAAATGTTCTGAAATTTATTTATTACAAAGGTCGAACGTTTCCATATCGGAAGAATGGTTTATTATTTACTTTCCATAATCGTAAATAATAACTGCGAACAATTATTGTTATAATTTTTTTTTACGATGTAATGCGAAAGTAATTCGTGTTTTTTTCCTTTGCCTCGTATGACTTATTGTTAGTTCAACGATACTAAAATTGTGATTCATTATTGATTTATATTCAAAATTTGAATTAAAAAAACCTGTTTCTAATAAATTTGAATTTCCTCAATATACCAATTAATTTACAAAACACAACAGATTTTTTCGAGTAAACATTTGAAATTATCCATGCACATTTTCAACGATTACACTTGCGCATTTCAATAATTACTATGGCATTGAACGTACATACATTCGAAAGGTAGAATAATTTTCGAACGCAAAATACGAATTTTCACACATGACATCACCGGAATAATTTTATTCACATTATTTACTTATAAAATGTCAGCTTAAATCATTTTTATTCAAAGACGATCATAATCTCATTCATAATAAAACTATTTTATGTCGAATGATTTGTCATGTTTTGATTACGCGGAAAAAACACATTTGCGATTAAAAAAGACATCAACGCGAACGTGACGGAAACCCAACGATCCTGAAAATGATTCAAAGACAAACAACACAAACCGATTAGACCCGACACTATCGTACACCGAAACCGACGATTAAACATCGAAGAGTTGAAGGTCGAAGCACTCAAATTAACATCGCACGATCAGACCTTCGATTGGTGGTCATCATCAATTCACTGATCGGCAAACGCCGACGGGAGGAATTAGCGGTGTGGGTCACGAGCGGCGGAAGTCCATCTTTGTCCCATTGTGTTGTGCCGGAGATACATGAACCTCGAAAAAGGGATTCTACGTGCACGTAAATGTACGTAGATTCGTACGCGCGGTGAATGTTAAATGGCGTGCCCACAAGAGTGCGGTACAAGTTGCGGTATTGTCGTTGAATATGCAATTTAAATGTAGTTTTTCGACTGTTGAATCTTTGAATGGTGGTCGTTATGCGTGGCACTTGTGTGGGTGAAACCTTCGTATTTTTTTGAACTTTTGTATTATGGTTTTCGAAAGACTGACAATCAGGCGTGTTCGGTGCTCTTTTGTTTGGATTTTCTTTAATCGTTCTATATAGTAAAACGTTTTTATAATATTATAATATTTATTGATGATTATCATTATCTTGAGAAAAAATTTGAACAAAAGATTTTCACATTTTCGATGACAACGTATTATTGTTTGTTATTGTAATATTTTCACTTTGAGAAAGATAATGAAAAAAATCATTTTTCTTCATCCCGGATCATATCACTTTCATCTTTCAAAAATTATATTAATTAAGAAGACTAACAGCTTTTATGCTTCTAATTCAATGTTGAAGTGAAAAAACTATAACTTGAATTATTATTTTAATCTGAATGGGATTTGATTGATTCTGATCTAAAAAGCGGTTTCGTGGAAGATTGAAATTAATCTTTGTCTGGTATTTGTAAGAGAAAATTTAGAGGTCGTTTTTTTTATCGGATACATCTTCAACATGTGAACGTTTTCTATTTGATTGTTTGGGTAAATAAAAAAAAATACGTATGTGTAAGATGCATGACATTTCGTTATTAATTCTAGTTTATTCTTGACGTGTATTGAAATGACAAAATTTTATTGAACGTTATCAAGTGTTTTATCAAAAATAAATTTTTATATCATTTACAGATTAGCAACAACACCAGATTTGACAAAAGAAGAGGAGCCGCAATGAAACCAGGATAAACGACAGTAGTATTCGAAAAAAAAAATTAAAACGCTCTAAATCTAAATAATTTTGTGATATTTTACCAAGTGCGAAATAAATAAAATAATTCAAAATGAAGATTTTCGGTTCGTTCTTCAGCCGACTGTCGGATGACTTCAAGCTCAAAGAGCTGCTTCCTTTGAAGATCTTATTCTTTACACACATATCGAGTAAGACAACTGTCGTATTTGCATATTTCAATATAATTTTCAAAACGGTATAAGTGAATCATTTGCATATCGATTTCGCTTAAACAACTTCACTTTTATCGCCTCAATTAAATTATATTTTATATCATTTAAATATTTGAGTATTGCATATGCAAAAGTTAACCTTTTCAATTTTATTATTTCGTCCCCCTTGACACTGTTGGTCATTTTGTTTTTATTATTTATTGCAGCTCTTTATGTTTTATATCCATATTTGACGATACATATGAGATCATTGGGAATCAATTTGGAAGAAACCGCAGTAATTTCTTCAGTTATTCCAGTTGTAGCCATATTTATACCGCCGATTGCTGGATTGATCGGCGATAAAATAGGAAATTATAAGGTATTATTTGATGACATTTTGAAACGAATCATTATTGTCGTTGTGAAATGTCAAATTGAAATTGAATACCGAAACTAATGATGTGTTATCGAATATTTATTTTGAATTCATTTTCAGATGTTATTAGCAATATTGTCGTCTGTAGGAGGAGTTGCTTCGTTATTATTTTTGTTAGTGCCAGTGGGAAGAGTCAACGTTATATTTCCTAACAAAGCAGAAGTAACCGTGGGTTGTCTTTCAGAAGGATTCAGCATCGATGTAAGCCAATTTCCGTGTGAACCTTTACACCCATACGGATATGATGTTGAAATGAGGTAAGAAATTCAATATTTGTACCATTCCCAACACTTAATTTATTAAATATGATTAGTTTTCTTCAGTCATATCGATTTGATGACTGTTTATTTATTTGTTTTATCTTTGAAACAAATTAGTCTTTTGATACCAAAAAATTCAAAACAAACGAATACTGAACGAATTAAAGAATACAACAACACACAAGCACAAAATACGATTGAAATTCGAAATACGCACAATTTAATGAATTTAATCAAATTAGGTCGATTCGGAATGTTGCGTATTGGTTACATCGGATAAACTCCAATTGGCAAAGAAGAGAAATCGCTGTACGTGACAGGTCGAAGGGCTGATGAGGTCACCTCCGACGATTTTCCAGTCGGTTTTTCCAGCTCACAAAAAAAGTTTGAGCATCGCTGGTTTTGCGAAATCGCCTCGTTTTACAATCGGGCCTATTCAATCGGAGATTTGAATACGCGGCTCGGAATGAAACCTGTGTCAATTAAACGGCTGCTTGCGTCATATGATTTGATCGATGGACCTTTTGAAACGGTTTTTTATGGCTGCATTTTGGCGTGCGAAAATGATGCAAAACTGTTTTGTGTCATCATTTATGATCATTCAATTAAGACGTATTTTTCAGATGGTGAATTGAAATTATGCGCAGTTCACATTTCGCGTTCTAAACAAATATTTATTTTCAATATTTAATTCATATAATTAAGATGATTATCAATTTGATTTATGTATTTAAAACGTAACGGTGTTACATTTAATGTTAGAACAATGTGTTTTACAAGGTCGAAATTATTAATAGACGTACATTAATTCTGTGAGACAATGCAGTGTTGACAGATATTTTTATTATTATTTTATCTTCGGAATATTGACGGATTGAGCATCCGGCAATGGTGGTGATGATGGCGTATTGTGCACATAACAGCAGTCGGACACGCGATTATCAACACAAGCGTGATTGTTGAATTGCGGCCGTTCAATCTACCGGAATAATTACAACTATTTACCAGAATCGAATCATAACAGTGGCTGCAATGTAAAATTATAATAAAATATGTCGACACGGAATCGGATCGGTTTCGTAGACATCCTGATGGGGGAATCCGATTTTAATTGATTTCATTTTTGAATTCCGGGTATTTCTATATTGATTTAAATTTAATATAATTATCATTTTAAATAATATGGAAAATGAAAAAGTTTGATTTTGAAATGATTTGTATTATTTTATCTTTTCAGTCTTAAGTCTTGCGGATTTGCTTGCCAGTGGCGCGAAAATGAAGACAAAAACATTTCGAATCCTTTGCACAAGGCAGTCAGTTATGCTGTGAAAATAAAAAATTCCGCTGAAGGAACTACAGAAGTCTTTAGATATCCTTTGGGAAGTCACGATAGACTCGAAGAACCCATATTAACGTATGATAATAGTGTTAAGAACTTTACGAACAATCTGCGATATGCGACCGCAATGAGAAGAATTTCCACGACGACCCTTTTTTTTCCCACCAATGGAATGTATGATTTCGATTGTAAAGTGTCGTACGAAAATTCTTCTGAATATTCTTGCGAGTTTGGATCAAACGAAACCTCTTTAATAAAAATGCCTCAACATAAAGAATTTGCGAAGTATTGGAGTAAAATCAGTCCATTTGACGATGAATTGACCGAAGAAGCTTTACCTTTATCCATACTTGGATGGTCGCGTATTCTTCATAAATTCAATGTTAAGGGTCTTTCTAAAATGAAAATGAATCATAACTCGTTGAAAATGAGCTCTTCTGAATTTATGCATCCAACTTGTACAAATAATTTTGAAACGGTGAGTTTTTATAATTATTTTAAAAAATTTCGATATATTTTATTATTTTTTTTAAATTTGTAGGAAGATAATGTAATTTCAATTGAAATATTATTTGAAGAGGAAGATCCTAACAGTGGATATGTTGGAACGATGGTTGAATTAGAAGAATGTGTGCCGAAATGCTTAGCTACTGTTCCCAGAGAGCAAATATGCTCTAATCTAAAAGAAGAAATTGATATCAACGTGAAAGTGACTTTCTGGTCGTACTTAGCCGTAAGTAATTACAATCTTATGATTTTTTTGTAGATATTTTTACATGCATAAGAAACATGTTTGGGATCAATGTATCAATATTAATTGTTGATAATAGAGAACCCAATACACTCAAGTGAATAAACGCAGCATAATTGTAGGTTGATGAACAATAATGCCAGTTTCATACGAGATGCAGTGCTAGCATTCTAACAATTTAGTGCATATTGAAAGTTGAAAACTGTAATTCAGTGACACAGTTGTATTTAATTTCAGGTGCGAGTGCTGCTTGCTACTATAGGAGGAATGGCAGCAGCCATGTTTGAAGGTGCAGTCATTGCCATATTGAGAGAACATGGAGGAGATTATGGGTTGCAGAAAATTTATGGAATTATTGGTGGAATGATTTCATCGCCAATTTCAGGAATATTAATAGACTATGTTAGCAGAAATAAAGAATATAAAGATTTCAGGTAAAAAATTATATGTTTGAAAACACTATATAAAATACTTCATATCCTTCATTTCAAATAATTTTCAATTTACCGCAGGCCTGCAATTTATTTATATGCAGTATTAAAAACTCTTTCTGCATTTGTGATGCTGACAATAAACTTAGAATTTAAAGCACCTGCAAAGAGTCTTATGAATGATGTTATGAGCGTATTGAAAAATGTAGAAACAATAATTCTATTTGTTGTTATTTTCATTTTAGGTATTGAATAAATTAGTTTGATTGGTATATCAATATTCATATTGATGTATTATATGATTTTCAATTCAAATTGATATGTTACAGGAACTGCTTGGGGTTATATTGAAAGTTTCTTATTTTGGCTTCTACAAGATCTCGGTGCATCTAATAGTCTTATGGGTATAACTGTAACGATAGGAGGTATTGGCGGTTTGCCATTGCTAGTTCTTTCAGGTCCTATAATTGAACGATTCGGACATGCCAATGTATTATTTGTAGGATTCATATTTTATTCTATACGATTACTTGGTAATTTATAATTAAATTTAGATAAATATAGGTTTTAAAGTGAATAACATTAATTATTAAATATTATTTTAGGATACTCTTTGATTTACAATCCATGGATGTCTCTTATATTTGAAGCATTAGAAGGGGTTACAACTTCATTAACATTTACAGCTGCTGTAACATATGCAGCAAAATTGTCAAGTATCTCTACTGACACTAGTATACAAGGAATGGTAGGAGGACTTTATCATGGCGTTGGTAAGTTTGTTGGATTATTATATTCTTTATGCATTACTTTTCATTACGTGCATATATGAACTGTGAAATAATTTTAGGTAAAGGAGCAGGAAGTTTAGCTGGAGGCTATATGATGAAATCTATTGGAACAAGACCTACATATCAAGTGTTTTCCATTGTCGCATTGATTACCGGATGTGTATACTTTTTGTTTAACAAATTTTATGTACAAAAGAGAAGGAATGCAAGAATTGAAAAAGAAAATGAGTGCAATATGAAGAGCAAAGACATTGAAGCATGTGCTAAAGCAAATATTGCTAATGGCAAAGAATTAAATGAAAAGTTGCCATTGAAAAACATAAAAAACAACATGAATTTGTATTCAGATAATAATTCTCAAAAATACTCTCTAAATAACATAAATGGAGAATTACAACAGAATGACAAAGTAAGTGATAGTAAAATGACCATAGATCCAACACAGTCAATATTAGCTAGAGAAAACACTAAAATTGAAGGTGTAGACAATCCAGCATTTAACACAAATATCAATTCAGGAATGAAAATGTAAATCCCTCTAATGAAAGTCTTAGAATAATTCGTTTTGACTGGTTATACTTGAATATTATGTAGTAAAACAGTAATTTCATACAAATATATGTGATACTTTTAGTTAAATATTGTATTATTATATTATGTATAATATTCTGATTCATGTAATTGATGAATGTGGCTTGCTGAGTAAGCTACTTAACAATTTCTTAGTTCAATGTGAATGTGTCTATATCGTTTCCGGATCACTCATGTAAATTTGTAGTAAGGAATGTAAATTATTTCTGAAAATCTGATATTTTATTTTATTTCCCTGATGATTTTGATTGTAAATGTTAACTCAATATTTTTAAGTATAGAATAATTTATTTTGATTGATTTTAGTTATAAATGTATTATATATTTTGTTTAGTAAAAAAAATTGAAATTTTAATTATTTATTTTATTTCATAAAAATTTTCTTTCCTTTTTTTAAATCTAAACACATTAGTTTTTATTATATTTTTATATCATTATCAAATAATGCTATAATTCATCATAAATATTAAAATAAAATATTTATTTGAATCATGCCTAGTTGATAATATTATTTGACATTTATCTAAATATTTTATGAACTTTTACTTGAAAACAGAAAATGACTAGTTTATAAATAAATTTTATTATTAATGTTTTGAATATTTGTAGATTGCATTGGCTAATTTAGTACCCCAAAAATTTAATGATTCTTCAGAAATTTTCCAATCATCATTTATAGATCTTTTAACTGGCTTGTAATGTTGAGGAAATATTATTTTATTTCTTAATATTGATCTAGTCAATAACCATGCCACATAACTAATTATAAAAACTAAAGCATATAATGGAGAATACCAATATTTTTTACCCATAAGTTGGTCCAACGATTTTATGCTCTATAGGTGCAGGTGTTGTTGTAGGAGGAGGAGGAGGTGGTGGATGATGTATATGATGATCATGATAATACTCATGCAAGTCATGATAATCTATATCGTGTTCATGATGATGGTGATGATGATCATGATCATGATCAGCTATATAAGAAGGAAAAGAATCTGAATCGGGAGCAGTGGGATAATCTGGTTTAGAATCACCACCTGTTGTATCTGATGGCGGAAGTTTGAAATTATAACTGGAAAAATCATCAGGGGGAGAATCATACGTGATTTGAGGAGCTGTCGGTGGCGAAAATGAGGGTGGTTTCATTGGACTAGGTTGCGATGGAGGAGGTGGAGGTGGAGGTGGAGGTGGAGGTGGAGGTGATGGTGGTGGTGGTGGTGGTGGTGGTGGTGGTGGTGCTGGTTTCGGTGGAGGCGCAGGTGATGGGGGTGAAGGTGGCAAATACGGACGAGCAGCATTATATCTATCTTCAATTGTGTTTGATCCATACCCTTGATAAGCGTATTTATTTCGATTGCCTTGACCATAGTATGGATTATAAATTGACGGATTATACGTTGTACGTAGTCGATTTATCTTCATATTCGTTTGAGATTTAGGGACGTAATTATATTTTGATACTTCTTGTTTATATTGTCGAGATGATACCGTTTGTGAAGATTGGATTGGGTCACTGCAATATAAAATTAATTTAAAATTAGTTAATTTTTTTATTAAAGGGAAATGTTTCGAGGAAATGGAAAAAATATAAAGCCAATTATTTTCAATGATTTGTTTAAGATTGTTTTTTAAATGAAAAACTAGTTGAGTTTTCAAGAAAAAAGTAATTTAATTCCTTACTTTCTTTTTTTATCACAAAAACTATTCTTAAACATAAAAAAAACATAAATAAAATATTGGGTATTTTTTACACCGATTAAAAAAAAATCATTTACGTTATCAGGAATAAACGTTCAATTAAACTATAATAAGTGAAAAAATTTAATTGAAGTCTAGTTGATAACATCACCATATTTTTATTTTTATAACTAATGCTTAAGTTTTGGTTTAAATTAAAATTAGTTCTATTTCTTAGTCATAGTATTTTTCTGCATATTTGACGATACCATTACTCAAAATTCTTGACCACTCATGAACATCCAATTCTGACAATTTCCAACCCAAATCCAACGATCTTTTTGTTTTGTAATGTTGAGGATAAGTAATTTTGTGCCGAGCTATGCTCTTGCAAATTAAAATAGCTACATAGACTATGAAGTAAACACTGAAATACAAAGGCACATACCACAACTTTTTACCCAAATAATAATAACTGTATCTGTTATTTACACGCTCTTTTTCTGGAGCAGGAGTTGTAGTTGTGGTCGTAGTCGTAGGAATCTCATGAACAATTTCATGTTCATGAAATGATAAAAAATCTTTATAATCAGAGTCAGAATAATGGTGATGATCGTTATCAAAAGTAATAGATGGATAAACTTCTGCCCCTCCTCCACTCGGACCTGAAGTATCAGATGGCATATCTGGTGGAGGTGGAAGATGATCGTGGTGATGATCGTCATTTGCTGGTGGAGTATCATGATCGTGATGATGATGGTGGTGGTGGTGGTCGTCATCAGCTGCCATCATCATCGGCGGTGGAGCTGGCGCTTCCGTACTCGGGGGTTTCGGATAATCATAAAGACCTTCAGGAGGCTTTGGATATTCATAACCATCTGAAGGTTTCGTATACACGTAAGAAGTATCTGGAGGTTTAGGATAACTATACGAAGTATCAGATGGCTTCGGATAGTCATAACTTTGGTAAGAATCGTACATTAACGGAGGAGGTGTCATAACAGGTTGGGGTGGAGGGGGTGGAGGTGGAGGTGGCATTGGAACTGGAGGTGGAGGCATTGTGGACTTAGGTGGAGGTGGGGGTGGTGGTTTCGGTGCCGATGGCTTCGGTGGTAGATAAGGTTTTGCAGGATTATACCTTTCTTCGACTTCTCCAGGCGCTGGTCGTAGGTCGTATTTGGCGTCGTCGATGTTTGTGTAAAGATTTTCAGTCGGATATTTCATCGAGTATCTTTGAGAGTTGCTTATTGGTGTTCTTGAGCTGGGGAAGTCCCAATTCGAATGAGTGCTGCTGCCTCTGATGGCTCGTGGTATGTCGTCGCTCTCGTCTTTTTCAGTCGGTTTATAGACTGGCGATGTTCGACTGAAATTGGTGAAAAATAAATTAATTTGCACTTATTACGAAACTAAAAATATCAATATGTATAAATGGAATTATTTTCAGTAATCGAATTGCATTAAATATAACACATAGTCTTATTTTTAATTGTATAATATTGTTTTAATTGTACAAAACTTTAAGCTAAATTATTATTCAAACTATAAGAAAAAAAGATTCAAATTTTAATGAAATAAAAAAAATCGCTTACTTTTTGCCACCGTTCTGGCGATGCGAAGACGAATCAATCCAATGTTTTACTTCACCGGAAACGGAATCAACAGTCTCAATTGAAAAATCTTTTTTCAAAACAGGTTTTTCTTCGTCGTTTATTTTTTCATCATTCTCACTAGTACTATCAACACTTTTTTCCTCTAAATTCTGGTTATGCCTTATAATATCCCAGACATCCTTCAACTGAACGTCTTCTTTTTTTTCAGGCGGCCTCTTAGTAGTCTTCACCCTCTCATGGCTCAACATTTCCTTTACGGAAGACACACTCTTATCTTTACTCGCTTTAAAATCAGCAAAGACTAAATCAGGAGAGGGTCTAGAATAAATAGCCCTTCCTGTGTTGTTAGACCTCGAACCACTTTTGATATTCGGAAGTGTTTCATTTTTGACCTTCTCTACCTTTTCTTCGGGAAGTGGCGTAGGCAAAAAAGGAGGAGGTGTTTCAGGAGTGACCACGAAAACTTGGGGCTCCCTAGTTTTCCTGATGTTGAACCCTTCGCAAAAGCAGGACATACTGAAGACGACCCAAAGAATGGTCTTCATCGTGCCGAGTCTCGTCTCGTTCTGGTCGTCCTCGCTAAAAGACTTTTACCCCAGATCACACATAGCGGTACAAAATTAAGAAGGCTCTATTTGATCACGATCCAGAAGATCACGTACGTGATGTCACATCGGTGGCTTCCGAAATATTCGGCCGTTTCAGAATTGTTGACATTTGATTTTCGTCGTGTGATTTTTCGTGATGAAAAATGAAAAAATAACTAATGCGAGAGAGTTACACGGCACACTTGCGTGTTTAAATATTTTTGTACTTTCTTCGAAGGATCGACGAAATGAATTGCGTCACTTTGCAATTTGCATTGTGTAAGAATTGTATAATCGAAATTATTTTATTGAGTATTTTTTATTAAATAAAATATTCCATAGATTTTTATTTTTATTATATGTGAATATAAAGAGCTAAACTTATCTTCGATTTTGGTTTAGAATATTATGATCTTTATTATCAAACATCCTTGATAATTAATTTAAATAAGCACACTCATATATACAAATTTAAATGTGTTGGATTCAATACATTATTAGCCGTTTAATTTGAAATTGAAAACAAGCATCTATCTATAATAATCTGTAATATTTTTTTAGATCTGAAAGAAATCAAATTTTAATTGTTTTCCTAGAAACAAGAATATATGTATCATACATTATTTAATAATATTTAACCGATCAATTTCAATAAATTTCTTCAATTTTTACACCTGTTTAATCTGACAATGAAAGTTCAAATGTATGCCGAAACAAATATGGATCAAATAGTTTGGAAAACTTTCGATAGGAGGCTTCTTAAAAAAAATGCTTTTTAACCAAAATTCATCACATAAACATCTGAAATACCACAAAAACCACCAAATCAAATAAAATTCGCTCCAGATAAAACAAAGAAGAGACTTTTCAATTAACACAACCCAGACAATCTAATCAGATTATCGCTGCGACCGAAAAAACCGTTGACCGCCCCGAACTCCGATAACACGGCCAGGAATTCATTTCAGATCACGACTTTTTGTTTCAGAATTGATTCGAATTCGAAGTGATCGATTTCATGTGTGTGTATGTGCAACAGTGGGTAAATGTGACGAACGAGGCCGGGCAAATAATGTAAACGGATCGTCACGATGCAAACAGCCCGTTATGTATAATATGGGTCGTTTCCTTCAGCCGCTTCAGGGATTGTCACTTGTTTCAGATGGTTTCAGACTTTGCGAGAAAGTGTCCTCGTTTGATTTTGTTTTAGAATTGAATAGTTAAGCTGTTAATAAAGACAGTTTTCTTGAGAAAATACATGAAAAAAATTATAGTATCGATCTGTTTCGTTGTTATTTTAATTTTAATAACGATCTTATATATTTTTTTCGTTTCTCGAATTGATTTAATAATTCTTAATTGTGATTTTTACCTCGTAAAAAAATAACCTGGTTAAACAATTTTTATTTTGCCATCACTTTTCTTAGAGAAAGTGATAGATGAGAAAAAGAAACATCATAATATAATATAAAAAAAATATTATATATATTAAACAATTACAATATTGCACATAGTACTGAGTATTTGAAATACAATTTTTTTTTCTTTTGGTTATATTTTCCGTCATTTATTACCTATCGAAAAATCTTGCATAGAATTGTACAGATGAACTCTTGATTCGAACATTTTGCCACTGCGACCAAAAACAAAAAGCTGGCTATTAAATCGAATCAAATCAAATTTGGGAGAACGATTACAAGAAAACTGACCTCCTTCCAGTGATTAACATTACATACAACCCTTATTGTCTTTCAATCTAAAAAAACACTTTCAAAGAAGATTTTATGAATTTCATCATCAAAAACCACCCTCTTCCCACCCTATTAATGAACACACCTCCTCACAAACTTGAAAACACCTGCCACACTTCACACACACTCACAATTACGGATGTTTAGAGCTCATCCGCGAAAGATGGTATATTTGTTCAACACCGGCCGGCTCCTCCTCCTAAACCGAAGTGATTAGTTGACACAAACACTAACGAAATAATGTAATGGCGCACACCGCGCACTCCATGTTTGCACATATCATCATCTAGATCATGCGCTGAACTTGGCTGGCCTTCCAGTCTTCGTCGTCAAGCTGACGACGACGGTTTCCATCCGATTCGAGGTGTCCAATTTTGCTGAAAAAGCCTAGTTCGCCTCGTCTGTGTGTCAGTGGGTGGCGTGATGCGGCCGAAGGATTATCCGCTGGAGACTTACTGATCCGATACACTGTTTCGAAGTGGTTGATTTTATTGGATTTTTTTGTTGAGGTGGTGAAGGGGGTTGAGAGCCGCTGGTTTATATTGGAAGGTAATTGGGGTGGGTTGTCAAAAAAAATTTTTTTTTGAAAATTATATTGGATTAATTCAGTCCGTTTGAATCAGCACGGTATTCGATTTCTAATTTTGGATTAATCCTGCATTAATCATTTAAATATTATAGAACATCAAAAGCAACACATGCTATTAAACTTTAATAACTTTATAATCCTTATTAATGAGTTATTTAAGTTTAACAACATATGTTGCTTTTGATATTTAAATGATTTAACTTAAAATTTAGTTTGATTTTTTTTAATTTCATTATTGAAATTTTTATAATTTTCATTAAATTTATTGAATAAAGGAATGATTCACACCATTGTAGATATAACGTTTATATTAAATTGTATTGATATTTTCTATTTCGAAAAATCACACACACTTTAAATTTTTTTATAAAATAAAATAGTTACACTATACCATACTAGTTTTTTTCGGAATCAACATCGCAAAAAAAATAAAATTACAGTTCTAGTTTTTTTTTTACATGTTATTCGACGAAATATTTATTTAAAAATCATCGAAAAGCGTAATCAAATATTTGTACGGAAAATTTGAATGTAACGTTGTTATATTTGTCGTTCCAGATGACCAAAATGCACAGAATCGAGTTTACCAGTAGACTATGGCTTCGAAGGATCGGCACGTGGGTCATGTTATTGTTGTTAGTCAATTGTGCTGAAACAGCACCCCAACAATATCAAATGTCTACTACGACATCCCATCCATTAACTACAATTCAGTATTATGTAAATCCTGTGAATGATCGGTAAGAATTTTCATTTGAAACATTTTGAAAAAGCTTATACAAGGGAGTGAGCCTGTTCACTAAGTGGAGCCTATTTTTCGCTTAATGTTTTGATTGAGCTTTTTTTACTAATTTTATTGCATTTCGAGGAAAATTTGCAAAGCACACTCGGACGATACGTTAGATGAGCCTTCCTTAAAACATGGCAGATTGAAAATATTTGTGAATCGTTTAATATCACATTTTACTTGTATCAGTTGAAGATCAATTTGAATTTATAACGAAAACTGACGGTTACGTGAAAATTTATTAAAACTTTCAATAACAATCGATAGATGTTGCTTTTCGTTATTTTCCTACAAATTGAAAATTAAAAATTAGCTGTAAAATATATAAAAATGTACAAAATAAAAAAATTGTGATGTTAGTTTGAAGTGGAATTAAATCAAATATTTTTTTCACACTCTGCAGTTAACATTCATAAAAAAAGTGCAATATCTTATCAAATATGTATCTAACTATCGTGATTCAAATATTTAATTTGCATTTTTATTTATTCATAGCGGTGTTTTAAAATTTAAAACGTTAAGTTTTGTTTCATTCATAAATATTGAATGACATTTTTTTTTAATGTGCGTTTGAATTTTCGAATATTTTAATATCTTTCACTATTGATGCATGTTTTTAATTCTTTATATCATAAAATATTACATTCTTATAATAAGTGGCTTATTACGATCAAAACAATAATATTTTTCTTGAAATGGTACTAATAAATTTTTGAAACACGAAAATATAAAACACCTATTGTTTCGAAAGTAGAACGTCCGTTTATTTTACACTAGTCAATACTTATCCTACGTATATTTTGCGCATACTTCTACTTAACTTAGGTACAATAATACAATAATAACATTATGGAATTTGCTCTAAAATTGTAGACACAAACAACAAGAACAAGAACAACTCTACGATTATTACGACTACGAAGAGGTCAAGCGTCCGAGACCTCCTTACCCGACATTGAAATCTCCTGCATTTACTCCTTCTGAGTTTCTGATGACCGTCTTCAGGACAGCAGTGGATATAGTTAAAAATATTAACAAAAATAGATTAGCTAAACAAAAATTAGACAATAGCACAAAGACGAATGTTATTAAAAATAATACTACAACGACAGTCAAACTGCATAGATTAAATCTGAATTCTACAATCGTCCGATCAGATTTAGGAAAAAATGTATCAGATAGCCAAAAGAATGCAACTGACAAAAACTCTCCACGTGTCATGGATTCTGAGCATTATTCAATTGAAGATCATTATCCGCATTATCTAATTGCTGATCATCCGCATGAAATAGAGACGACGACTACTGAAAAGCCGATGCCCGTCGAAATGATTAAGCAGTCGAGATACGCGGATCCATGGACAGGATATTATGATTTTATTATCAATGAGGGATCTTTCAAGTTCTGGAGCGGCTTTCAGGTAAATATCAATAAATATAAATCTTTTCATATCGATCGTATTTAAGAAAAACCTCATGTATAGATTTTTAATATCATACACATATTTTGCAAATTGCTGGTATCTAAATTTCCATCGTTTCATTGTACAAATTATATTGTAAAGTACGTCAATCACTAAATTAGTACCTTTTAAAACTCGACAATTTCAAAAACCGTTAAAATTACTCAGTTTAGCCGTAAAATACTAGGAAATATATCGATACTATTTTCTAGAAAGTATTTATGTTGTTAAGAGAAACCAACATATTACGTTACATTCAAGATTATTTAACTTTACATAATTTTGACCATCCTCTTGAAATATTTGTGATTACAATTAAAATTAACAATCGTAATATTTCTCATGCAAACATATCAAATGACATGCGAACATTTCAAGCATTCACAAACTGACGATAAGTAGCACTTCTTTAAAACTCGAACTCACTTATTTATAACACACATTATACAATAACCGTAACCAAAAGATATTACGTACGAGAAATTTTTCACCTCGTATGCCCACACTCAACACTGAATGAAAGCTGGCGAAAGATTGCCGTGTCACGATTCGCAAACAGTCCAACGAGCATACTCAGAGTTCCATTGTGGGCATTGTGACGCGTTACACTTCAGAAATAGGCTCTCGATATTTTATGCGTGTTATATTTATGTGTATGACTTCGCGAAGGACCGTTAAGCTATAGTTTCGTTGTTCTAACTGTTATTTTACCGTTTGATTTTGATTGGTGAAAATTTTCAGGAAAATTCCTCGTCGGTTCTAAGTGTATTAATCGACAGAGAACGATTTCAGATATTGAGTGCTCTTGTTTCGATTGAATGTGCTAAATGGTCTAATACAGGCTTGTTCAAAGGAACACCACGGATCCAAAATGGCTTGATAGCGCAAGTGGCCCCCCATTTTTGACATATCGTTTGACATAGCAATAAGCTATCCTTTTATGAATTTTCCTGTAATTCAGGGAAAGTTAGTATTTTTTTTTTCGAATTATTGAAGAATCAATTTTTTTAAACACATTTTAATCAAATTATATGTTTTTATCGTTAAATAAAAAAAATGCAAATTGACGATGAAATTATCAATTTCGTTGAAATTAGCATTTTTCTCAAAAATATTACGACAAATCGATCCAAGTCGCTCTCGCATGCCGAAATGTTGGACGAGCCTGGTCTAATTTTTGTAGTTGAATTTTTTTACGTATACGATTTTTTCCGTAGAAAATTCAAAGAAACTTTAACGCACGGTCAAACTCGAAACCCGTATGTTGTTTTTTGATAGTAAAAATCATGGTCCTCATTTTTACAGTCCATATTTTACTAATTCACTCGTGGTCAGTATTTAAACGTTAAATGTTCTGTATTTATACTAATTGTATGCGGTCAGTATTTTTGTCAACACTGATAGGTGACAAATTTTGACATTATCGGGATTTTGTCACAATATTTTGATGAAGCAACTTTTATTGAGACTATGAATATGTTACAAGTAAAACGTTCAATTTTCTACATATATAAAATGCTAATTAAGATTATACATACACGTGCTTTAATTTTTAATTACTGCTCACAATACTAGTTCCCACGCATAATTTGACTAGCTAGAGTCAGATTAAGTAGATTTTCTATTATTTATAAAATAAAATAATACTGACTAAATATTTTGTTCCCAAAATTTATTTTGTCAAAATTATTTTATGTAAAAATACAAATTTTTAACTTCGACATAAAAATAATTATTTTTTAAGCAACCAATTTCTTTAAAATAACAAAAAAACTAAATCAAAAATCACGGTCATATAATCAAATTGAATTTCAAGCTCAAGACACTTTGTTACGCCCCATTTTCCACCGGACTACAAATACCCTTGAAACTCCCTCAAGCAACCCGAGCACCGACGAAACACGTAAACATTTATTACAGAAATTGAACCGCGATAGCGATCTGCTATTGCGCAACGGCCATCAAAATCGCATGTGCGAAATTAACAATCGTCCGGTTCAAGAAACTCGTAACGCTTAACGACGAGGTGGTCGACTCTCGCGTAGGTTAGGTCCCTCGAGATCAAGATAAGGGAGTGGCCGATGATGATGCACATGGACATTATCGTTAAATTTTACGGTTTTTCCTCCGGGAAGCGCTTTCGTGTCGGGAATTTTCAATGCGATTTTCCCTCCTGCTGAGCAGATCGTTTTCGGTCCGTGGTTGTGAAGGGTTTTGATTTGGCTTCGAGATTTGAATGGTTTTTGTGTGGTTTGCTAAAATGTATCGGATTGTTAAATTAAAATAATGACATCTGCTGTTACGTTTTGTGTGTTCTCAGTTATTTTTTATGGTGTCGAAATGATAGAGAATTTAAATACATTTTTTTGAAATTAACATAATTTTCGTTTAATATTGACAACGGAAGTCCTATTAATATTTTCATTTTTATTATATAATTAAACGTTTTCTATGGACGGATATAATTATTTTATCATCATCGTAATACTTATTTTTTGTCGTTCCACTCGATATAAACTTGACTCACTTTTTTATGACACAACACGAAGAATTGAATAAAACCATGCACTTATATCTAACTATTTAATGGACATTTTTAAACATCGGTTTCCGAACGTTTACCATTTACCATCCGAGATAAACACAACGATTAAACCCAAGCTCATCCTTCATTCAGTTTGAAAAACACTGCATTTTAACATTATAAAATAAAGCGGGACGTAATAACGAATTAATGCATCGTCGGCATCGAAGAACCTCCTCTCGCTCGTAATATTTACGACTTACGTGCCCGAGATACCATTTTCATGCAAAAATGTCCTCAGACTCGCATAATTTCACAGTCTACCTGCAATAAAATTTAAATTTTCAGTTATTCACCGCCATCCTCCTGCTGTATTCTGCCCTATCTGCCATTTACTACGCCAAGTTCAACCCCATAACACCTGATTACGACACAACGTACGATGATTACTTTTTCGGAAGGTCTTTGGAAGACGCTGCACCAGCTCAACCTGCATCTTCGGCGTCTCCAGCCCCAGGATGGATCAGCTCTTTGGCGGGAATGGGTTCGCAGACGTATCAGCGTATTATGGACACGTTGCATAATGCGGAACATAAATATTCTTAGTTGTGTGTTGCAGTATGATTGTCTGGAAGTGGTTGAAAGCATTGACCGTTTGAAGGATGATTTTGCGATGATCGTTTCGGCGTGTTATTAAATTCGTATGTGTTTGAAAAAATAATTGCATGTTTGTGTTTTTGAATTTTATTATATTATGTGCTATTTATAACTAAACAATTTTATTTATTTGAATAGGTAAATAATTAGAATTAATATTTTCGAAATTTCTATTAAATGGACTCAATTCAATTTCACTTAAATAAAGGCTCTTCAAAATTTTTATTTTAGGTATAAATTGTTCTTTGAATATACATAAATGATACGGTAACCACAAATTCTTTGAATAATATTATTTGTCGTATTAGTTATTATCTCAATATAACGGTATTGCAATAGATATTTATTCTTTAATACCCATGATAAATATTCGGTTTTCTATGATAATTTTTTATATGCATTATTTAAAAAATAGACTCAATGTTTCAATTGACTTATATTGAATGAAATGAATAAAATAATCAAACAGTACCGACATTGGACGTGTACGAACAAGTGTTCACTATTAGAATTAGTTGATAGTTTTATGTTTAGTAAAAATTGGAGAAATCGATTAATTTTCAAAATGATATTAAATAGTTTATATGTTTCTTATTCTATATATTATAAACATAATATTTTATTTGATTCAAGAAAAATTCAAAATAGTCATGTGGCTTGATATGAAATTATTAATGAGTGTCAATATTAAAAATTTAAATAATTATATGAAAAAATTTGCATAGCCAATTATCTTTATAAAATATACCAAATATTAAAATAACAAGCATTCACATATAAAGAAATATTGAACTCACATGCTCAAAAATATATGAAGATTTCGCTTTTTAAAATAATATTTTTAATTTAAGAATAGTTATTAATTCTTGCCACTCTTGTATTTGGTAAAAATTTAAATCAGAAAAGTTAATAAAAATACATCTATTATATAATTTTGTATGATATTAATGTATATGTTGTTTTATAATATGCAGATTTGTTTATTAAGGCTTTTCCTTATTCGTCATGGATATAATTTTAACGAAAAAAGTAGAAAAGCTTTCTTAAACGGCGCTGTATTAAATTATTTATTCAATAAAACATTTCAAAATCACTATTTGCCTTTTTTCCGCAACAAACATCGTATACGAAATTTAAAACGCCAAAAGGGCTATGTCCCCGAAACTAATGAGAAAACTAAACATAACCCTAAACAAACACCTTTTTACACAACGCCCAAACTTTGAAAGACCCTAAAAACCTACAAAGGACATCAAATATTGACCCTTACTAGGAAAATGGTCGATTGGGCACTAACGACGTTACAAACATGAAGTTTTCGATTGCACACGTCAGTGTATTTTCGAACGAAAGTGCATATCAAATTTAAATTGAAGTTTAACTATGTTTTTCATTTAGAAAAATTAAGATATGTTCTCTTACATTAGATCATTTGATGTAACTAAACGGGTTTTATCGGCATACATGTTATAAACGAAACGTCTTGTGATATATATTTGAAAATACGCAATTTTGACAGTAAATGATTAGTACATATCAATGACGTGTCAGTTTACTTTAAAATTTACGTGATGGGTAAAAATACTATTGTTGTAAAAAAGCTAATTAGGTCATGCGGAAATTAAATTTATGTATGTCAGATGAAAAAAAAAACAATGGACGATTATTACAGTACATTTCTACAATAAATTGAGTTGAATTGAAACAGTTTAAAGATGTCAGTTCTTCACGTTTTTTTGTAACGACGATGTTTTTAAGATTTCGCGAAATTATTAAAATGACATAAAATTTCATATTTTATAGAACTATCAATATTTTATCAACTTTCAAAATAAATATAATCTATTTACAATAGATAAAATTAATACAGTTTGTCCACTTCAACTCAGCGGTGGGCAATTGTTTCACATGGTGGGCCGGATTGAATTTTTTTGGGCTGTCGCGGGTCAAAAACGGCCACATCTAATAAAAAATAATAAACTATTTTCAATTTCTTTAAAATTTGCTCTTGGTTCTAAAATAAGTAAATTATAATTCGGAAATTTTTTATAACATTCTTGTATAGTGGGAAAACGATGAATTTGAAATGAAAAACGTTGAACATGAAATGTAGCAACTGTAACAAAATTTCACCAGACTTTTCGACATTCATACAAACAAATCGATAACAAACCGTCAACGCAATCCCCTATATATAATAGCGGATATCTGTCTGTCTGTCTATCTGTTCATTCGGATGACGATTACGACTTTTTCGCGAATATGGTCTTTATGCGTATACAGTTAACGTCTATAATATGATATGCTTATTATACTCGCGACTTCGATTTTTTATTATGGTCTTTATGCGTATCTATACAGTTAACGACTATAATATGATGCTTATTATCTACTGCCTCTGGCTTTGCCTACATGTCACAAACAAATAACAAATGAACTATTTTGATTTTATTAATTAAATATTCAAATCGGGTACACATTTCGGGTTCACACAATCGGGTTTTCACATTTTATCGTTTTCCGTTTCTTAACAAATCCACAGCCGATGTTACTAATATCGGGCCTATATACTTATTATTGGAATATTTTCTGAAAATTTTTTTTTTTTGATTACTTTCCGAATCATCTAATACTAGCAACATCCAACAAAACTTCACTTCCTCAACAAACACAAACAACCACTTCAACTCATCGAACAACCCTCTCGACCGACACCCCTCCATCACCTCGAACGTCCAAAAAGCCATCAAACACACTAAGGAGGGTGCTCGAAATCGGCCATCTTCGACCGTTGTGGGCGGACCAGAAGTCTACAGGTGTTCCAGAGGCAACTCGAACGGTCGAGAAAACGCGTGGGCGTCTCACGGAACATCGTATTCCGTATTATTTACCTTGTTTGGCCGAGGCGAAACTCGCCCACGTGCCAATATCGAAATCGTCGTGTGAATGAATGAGAATGGTCGTGAATGAAAACGCGAATGCGGTCGTGTCCGACGCGCAGTGCGGGGGTTTTGATCCATTTTTATGTATGTAAATTGTTTCGGTGAACGAGGAATGCATAGGTTTTCGTTGTGGTTCTGAATTGTTTGGGATTTGTGTGTTTCCTTATTCGGCGAAGGTGCGAGGTCTTAAAATTTGATGGAAAAATGTTTTTTGTAGGAAAATTATTTGGTTTTGTTGGATGTGATTTTGTTCGTATTGAATGGTTGGTTTAAAAAAAATGAGCATTAGTTTTTTTTAAATAGTCTAAAAATATATTATAAACATGAGCAAAATTTATTAACATGACTTCAATGAGTTAAAAAATAAAATTAGACATGAATTTTGAAATCTATATATGTATTGAAAAGTCATAAAATGTTCATTTTCAATCTTTTAATATTATTTTTTTACACGTTATAAAGCATGTTTTGGAGATTAAAATGGCTACATATGATATTAAGCAAAGATTAAAACTCATTACGTTTTTCTATTCCAGAAGACGATCAAATATTGAGAATATTTCATGACTTTCAATAATTGATCTTTCACTGGAGTAGAAAAATCTAATGATTTTTTGTCTTTATTGGTCATTATATGTAACTATTTAAATCTCTAAAGGTTTCTATATAATCAGTTAAAAAAAAATTAAAATTAACAAGTTATGTATTTTTCATACGCTTCAATTTTTCATATTCTATATATAATTATTGATCTAAATATTGTATGAAATACATTGCAGTCATCGGCAACCTATTTTGATTGTGAGTCAGAATGAAGTGAAGTCACTTATGAAGTATTTTGGGTCAGTAAGTATATTTCAAAACAGTTTTTAATAAATTTTATTTAGAAAATAATCAATAATAATTAATCCAGTGGGTCACTTAAAATCGCCAAATGGGTCAGTCGGTGACCCGCAGGTCATAGGCTACCAATGACCGTTCTATAGCATTCATAGACATTGTTAAATAGATTTTTCCGTTTAAAATAATATTTATTTCAAATTATAATCGAACTAATTATATTGTAACGAATTTCCATGTCGTGTAAAACACGCGAGACACGACTCCCAATGCTCACGATGATTTCGTGAACCGATTGATATGCAAATCGACGATGTTTGGCACTGAAGCGTGAATGATGATGAAAAATTTCATACAATGTAAAAATTTAAGAATGAAACACGTCCGAAAAAAAAATTTCAACATCGGACGCATTCGAATTCTCCGCATGAATTATTCACGAGTGGGTGTATCGCTACGCCACGTTTCTAGATCGTTTTATTATTCTCGATTTATAATAATAATATACGAAAGTGACAAATTATGACACTATGAAGAATCGTTATTCGAACTCGCACTATATAAATAAATGCGAGTTACGAATGCGACGGTGAGAAGCCATTTATTTATTGTGTGTTATAATCGGAAGAGGTCTGTAGTATACGGCGAAGGTTTTGTTCTTGTATAGTTGGTTTTCATAATGAACTTTCATATTTGATGAATGGAGATCTTATATAATGTTTATCTATTATAATTATAATCGGATAAACAGTAAAATTTTATTTATTTAGAAGTATTAGGGTTCATATGAAAAGTGAGAAGTATACTGTATGGCGGTCATTGAAAGGTTGAAGAGTTTGGAAAATTTATATTTTTTTCATTTTCAATATGTTTATTTTATTTTTTTACAGTAAATTTCAAAAATTAAAATGGATATATATGATATCGAGTAATGATTACAACTTATAAGAGTTTTCTATTCTGATGAAAGATCAATTATTGAAACTCAGAAAATACTAGTAATATTTAATGATTTTCAATAATCGATCGTTCACTAAAATGGAAGAATTCTATAAGTTTGATTTCTTACTGGATATGAAAAAAAAAACAAAAAAGTAATTGAAAATGAACAACTTATGACTTTTTCGAATCCTTCAGTCTTTTAGCGGCCACTCATTATAACCAGAACTATGAAAATTTTCGATTCAGATATTGAAATGGTAAAAAAAATTCCGTTTAGCAAGACAGACGAATGATAGATGGATATATAAAAAGATAGGATTAAACAAAAAAATTAGATGAGTGCAATAATTTCAATCAAATACGTAGGACGATTGATCGATCACTAAACAAATCCATAATTTTCATACAACAGAAAACTTCACATTAACCATTATTCTTTATAAACATCCAAACAACATCCAACATAAATTCTCTTCATTGAAACTTATCGCATTCACCACACTCGGCCCATTTCGAGCCGCGACATCGTGCACCGTACATAACCACCCATTTACAACACACATCTAATATAAAACGCGTTATTAATAAAGCAAACATACTTTGCGAACTGGCTGTACACACAGAATTGCATAAATGCCGATTTGTCTATGTAAATCGAGGCGGTAAATCACGACCGGTCCGCAATAAAGCTCTTCCCGCACGAAGGCTCGTATATTGACCATCGACCAGTCGGCAATTCGAAAAAGCCTATGCATATCGGTTCCCGAAGGTTTTTCGAATATGTATTTTGGCGGTATTGTGCTGAATTATGTGTCGAACAGTAATAAAAGTGTGATGTTGACATTTGAAAATGGCGCCGTTGACATTTGGCGAATGTGGGTTTATTGCGGTTGTGGTTCGTTTATGGTAATAATGAGGTTAGTTATGTTTGTTACATTTGAATTGTATGTCTATGGTAATATTTTAGTATCATTTTTTTGTTTAATATATTTAAAAAATGATTTTTTTTAACATAATCCGAATGAAACTCTTAAAAAGTTTGAATACTTAAATCCACCCTTATAAAACGTTGAACTTTTATTAACCATATTAATTTTAGATTAACTTCAATAATTGACCATTGATCATATTTATATAAAAAAATCAATTATTTAATATTATAAACGATTTCTTTGTATCGTATTTGACTCAACCCATGCATAATTCAGAATACATTGAGAGTTTTCGCATCAATATAAATTATAAAAGTAAATTTATATTCATAAATATATAAAAAAATAAACTTTAAATGATAATTGAATATGCATTTAAGAAAATCATGAATGAACAACGCACAAAGACCGGTTCACTTTCGACTGCCGTTAACTCTTTTGCATTTTGATGAATGAAACGCTCGTTTATAAATAAACGACTTGAGGCAAAAACGAAAATCGAAAACTCAAAATCCTGCACACCCAAATCGGGGCCGAATATGAAATAAACGTCGCGGTTTAAATTTCGTATCACTCGATTTTATATACGCGCTACACAAAGGTCAAACTAGACTTAACGGTTAACTTTATAATAATATTGTATATGTGCGACCGGTCAAGTCGACATTCTTGCGACTCGTATTGTTGCCGATTTTACGTATTTCGATTTGTTTCAATTCAAATATGAATTTAATATGGTTTTTGTGAAAGAAGGAGATTCGCAAGTATTGCCTAAAAAGCGTCACCTATCGGATTTTGATCGAATTTTTTTATGAACGAAGGGAAGAATGGAGAAATTTTTGTTTTATAAAAACTATAATATAACACTAGAGGTAGTACCCGGCCTTGCTCAGGACTCGGAGTTTTAAATCAAATTATTTTTTATATGGTGATCGGTTGAATGATTTATGGTGGAGAACATTTTTTTGCTGATCGTCCCGTTTTAGGTTCCGAAAAATATGGTCACCCTATTTTAATGATGCTAACAACCTTCTCTACAAAAAAATACATATACAAGCCAATTTTCATAGCGATCGTTTGAACCGTATTGGAGTAATACGGCAACAAACAAATATACAAATATACAAACATTCATTTTTATATATATAAAGATTATGAATCAAATAAACTGAACATCTATCCGAAATTTAACATTTCGTTAAATTTACACAAAATTTTTTCATATTTGAACGTCGCATTCATCAACATGCATCGGTTTGATGTTTTTTATACGCATTTCCATTCGAATTTGAATTTGTGATGTTTTTTGTGAAAAAAAGTACTATTCGCGAGTATTACGCATAAAAACGCCACCTATCGGATTTTGATCGAATTTGTATAAACAAAGGAAGAACGAAGAAATGTTTGTTTCACATCAACTTTAATGTAACACAATAAATCAAATAAACTCGACATCTATGTGAAACTGCACATTTCGCTGAAGTCAAACAGAACGTTTTCATATATGAACGTCGCACTCATCAACATGCACCAGTTGGATGTCTTTTACGGCAAATGAGATAAAGCTTGCGGAACAGAAGCTCCACTAATAGGCCGGGGCTCAACCGTGGGACACTTTCGCATCGTAAGACCACTGAAAGACCACCGGCGGTGGATTAAATCGAAAAAAGATGATGAGGAATAACTGTCCGATGGACAAAACCGAACCAGTCGTGATCTTGTTAAACCGTATGGGAAGATTAGGCCGTGTTGTTAAATCGTTCGTGTTGCGTATTTGTTGGATCAAGTGTGATGGATTCGGTTAAAATTGGGTTGAGTTGATGGTTTTTGGATAGATTGATCGTTTGAGGTTGAGTAGAATGTTGAAAGATCGGTGCATAGATGAAATTTTTAATATTGAGTTGATGGTTTTTGGATGTTATTGGTTCGCATCGATCGTTGAAGTTGAGCAGAATTATAAACGAAATTGCATATTTTTAAGATAGCGTCTTTTTTGGTTATTGGTGGTTTTTGTTTTGTACTGATAGTTTGAGTTGAATATTGAAAAATCAGTGCGTAGTTGAATTGGATGCAGTTTTATAAGTGAAATAATTTTTTTGGTTTTTGGATGTAATTGATTCACATTGATCGCTGAAGTTGAGCAAAATGATATACGAAATGATTACTCATCGTTGGACGAAATTGTATATTTTATGTGAATGTTTGGATAAGGAATGGTGATTTTTTGATCACATGATGATGATAGTTTGAGTTTATGGTTTTTTGATGGTTGCTGTTTTGTATTGATAGTTCGAGGTTGAGTAGAATGTTAAAAAATTCGGATGAAGTTTTATTAGTATTTTTTTATGATTGAAATGAAGTTTATGATTTTTGGATTTTATTGATTTACATTGATCGTTTGGGGTTAAGTAGAATGTTGAATAACCAGTGAATTTGATGAAGTTTTACAAGTATTTTTTTTTAATTGAAACGAAGTTGATGATTTTTAGATGTTATTGGATCATATTGATAATTAAAGTTGAGCGAAATGATAAACGATCAGTACTTACTTAAATGAGATTGTATATTTCTTAAAAGTCAAAAGAAATTAAAAGAACCATTCAACTGTATATAAATAAATTAAAAGAACGGCTTAAATAATAATTTGATCGTTACATTGCATATTTGTTAAGAAGATAAATATTGTATTTGAATAAATTATAGGAAATTTGATGAGAAATTACTATAATAGAACCGTTATTCGTTTAAAGTTAAGTTGAAGGAAATCATCAATTCCCGAGTTCACATTGAACGAAATTTCAAACGATCAGTACATAAATAATACAAAAATATAAATATGAACCGTTCAAAAATTCACAAAGGCTGAAATGGCGATGAAATCAAAATAATTAAAGGATAAATCAGGCCGTTTTACAGTTACGCATTTTTGTTTAACATCGTGACCCATAAATCGAGCAGCACGACTGTTTATTGTAATGAGTGGGTGATGGTACGAAATTAAAGTTGGCCTTATAAACTGAATGTTTGTTTAAATATAAGAATAATACGAAAAGATAATCCAGTAGGTGTAATTGTATTATAATATAACATACAATCATTCGCTAATGTGATCGTGGGAGTCGAAATGATCCGATTATCATAATGAGATTTTTTTTCATTGATATTGTAGACATTAATTGGTTTTCCGTGAAAGAATCAAATAAGGTCAATTCGAATTATTTGTTTAAAAATATTATTTCTTCAATGGAAACAATGGTGCAAAATTCTTATATAAATAATACGGCATTGAAAGCAATGCGATCTAGTCTTGGGGTCAATAGCCAAAGCTCGTTCGCCAAGGTGTCAAAGACGACACACAGCAGAGAAAGCTTTTAACTCAACAACAGACTTTATGGATCCGATATATAGATCGATTTCGATCTGTGAGATTAAACATATATCAAATGACATTTCCTAGAAGAAATCTTGAAGGTTTTCAATACTGCAAAAGGCATAGATTGCCCAATCTTCAATAAGATCCATCATTCATAAATTTCAAAATAGAGTAGAACCTATATTGTCCGGATTGATCAAAAGATTAATTGATATTTTCAAATGGCAGATTTTACCATTTTTTTATGTTTAAAAATTTATGAGTATGTAACAAAATTATACTGACTCATAGAAGACTTAACTGTGAGAGTGATCAAACAAAAGTCTGACAGGAATTTTATTTTAAATCTTATAAGATATAGCAGCATAATTTATTTACAAAAAAAATATTTTATACGAAATATATTTTCAAAAAATATTTAAAGGCTGTGTGCATAATTATGCACATCAAAAATTTCTAAAAATAATTTAATTTCATTCACATTTTTTCGTATTGATTATCCGGACCATCTCAATCTCTATTTAGTCCGAATAATCGAGTTTCTACTGTAGTTTCGTACAAAAATACCAAATTGAATTTTTGATTCCGGGTTCGTATCGGAACGCCGCTCTAATGGTGATGTTGATGCTTTTAAAAGCTCATGCTTGAAATTTTCCAAAATCCAAATTTATCCATCTACAAAATTAAACCGAGTAAATACAAAAACAATACGAAACAAGCGAATACGACACAAAGAGAACAAAGCCTGCATTTCTAAACGCACTTACATAAACAAAGCCTCATATTGTACTTATCGGAAACGCTTTCCACGGTCCGCAACGTGTTAACGTGCGCGTCACGAGTCAAAATCCACACTCGAGCGGTTAACCCGTTGTCGACCGAACAAACGGACAAATAAAACCAAAAATAAAGGTCGCCGTGAAATACCGCCGCAACGGCTGATTGATGGTACGTTTTAATTCGGAGCGATGGCGAAAAAAAGGCGCACGAAACGAAGGCTAGAAAAGCGCAATCAATCAAAGTCTAGGAAAAAATTTATTCGACCGGCGGCCGAAATGGCGGGAAAAAAATTCGGCCCGATTGATAATTTTCGATCTGTTGGCTGTTGGCGGGTTTTCCGTATAAGGAAGGCGAGAAACAGGTGGACTTTGAGGATCGATTGGGAATTGGTTCGTTTTGTGCTTTTTGAGCTTTTTGGTTGTTGAGCGTGTATGAGGTTGTGTTGATGTCCTTCGGTTTTGAGTGGTGTCGTTTTTTGAAATGAATTGAATTTGGGATGTGTTTTGATTTTAGTGATTGAGCAAATATTGTATGAATACTGAAATTTTCTATGCATTTTGAGTTTAAAAATAATATATTGATAAAAGTTTATATTATGACGGTCAATATTAATGTATATTGAAGACAATTTTTTTCATTTCATTGAATGTATAAAAAACTTAAACGAACACCATTGGTACGCATACTTATATTCGATAGAAAACAATTTAAAATATTGAAAGAGTTAGAAGGATCAAGATCATGTTTGTTAGTTCTCTTTTTACAAAGTAAACAAATATCAATTAAAAAATATTCTTATATCAATCTTAAGATTGTACTTCACATTTTGATAAAATAAACCGGTAAACAATATTTTAATTAAACCAGTAAAAAAAGGTTTAAAACAATCATTATTATTTCAAACCGTCAGAATGAACATAACTAAACATTTCGCACAATGATGGTAGATACCCACTAGCGATAATTGCTGACCATATTTTATAATTATTATTTCTTGTTTTGTATCATTAAAAACTCATAAATCAACTATTAGTACAGCATTTACGCTCCAAGTCCATCCGTATACAAATCAAATTCAACCTTTTAAACTTCAAATCACAAATTTATTATATACATTTTACGATTTTTTTCAAGATTTCATGGAAAGTATTAAAGAAACGTCAAGTACACATACCTAACATGGTACCTATTTTTAGATTGATTTATCAAAAAATTTAATTAATTATTTATGTAAAAATTATCAACTGATATTGTCCATCAATTATATTGTCTATCATAGTCAACTGATATGACTATGTCAAACTGAAGATTAGATTGTATTTCATTAATAACTATGACAATCGGCGAAATAATTTTTCGGACAGCTATTTTTCTATTAAACACCGAAAAAAAGGATGTTTAAAAGGTTGAATTTTATATGAAAAAGTTTGAATTTGATTTGGGAAAGGCGGAATGTGATTTGAATTACATAAAGCTGAATTTGGAATGTAATAGTTATACTGTATGTACTTTAGTAAAATATAATATATTCAGTATAACTTTTACATTCCAGTTCACATTCAACCTTTTCCAAATCAAATTCAACGTTTTTCAAACCAAATTCAACCTTTTACATGTCAAATTCAACCTTTTTCAAACCAAATTCAACCTTTTGAATTTCTTTTTTCAGCATAACTTTTATATTCCAGTTCACATTCAACCTTTTCCAAATCAAATTCAACGTTTTTCAAAACAAATTCAACCTTTTACATGTCAAATTCAACCTTTTACATGTCAAATTCAACCTTTTTCAAACCAAATTCAACCTTTTGAATTCCTTTTTTCAGTATAACTTTTACATTCAACCTTTTCCAAATCAAATTCAACCTTTTTCAAAAAGAATTCAACCTTTTTCATGTAAAGTTTAACCTTTTTTATATCAAATTCAACCTTTTTCAAACATAATTCAACCTTTTTCATATCAAATTAAACCTTTTTAAACCAAATTCAACCTTTTGAATTGCTTTTTTTTAAAATCATTTTTTTCAAAGAGTGAATCACTGGTAGAGTTACTTACCTTTCCAAAAAATCCATTCAAAACAAACACGCTTTCACAAATATAATAAAAAAAAATAATAATAACTCAATAAAACAATTTCAACGTCCGCAGATTTTTATCCGACCACTCGCTTATTAAGACTTCAACGTACGCATCGGAAAAGCGAGTAATGATAACATGCAGTGCGCAATAATAATAAGTGCACGTGTTCCGTACACGCTCTGGACGCCCGCGGCGACGGCTCTGCCCAACACCCACACCACCGAGCCATCATCATCGTCTTCGTGATCGTGATGATCTCCGGGACAAGGGGATAAACTTGCAGTGGCCTGCCAGAGGAAGGCTCTAGCGCCGGAGTGGTTTATGGGGGAGCGTGGGACGGCGGATCGTGGATGTCGATGTGGATTTGGATTTGGGATGGTTCGGAGGTGGTTGTGTATTGGGGTTTTGAAGTTTTTTGATGGTTTGGAAGTTTTAGGCCGGGCGCCCACTGCGATTTGTAGTCGCGGCGATCGTTTAGTCGCGAAAATGGAACGCATTGTTTTAGGTTAAAGTGTGCCCATATGGTATATGCAAATGGCAAATGTTCTCCCAGCGCCTGGTCTCTGTGAGCCTTTGTGACGTGGAGTGGCCTGTGCGCTCACCATATTTGAGTATTTGTGACTTTTTTCTTCGGGGGTACCTAAAGGAAAAAAAATTAAACATCATCCACATACTCTGGAAGAAGTTAAGGAAAGAATCAGGGAGGAAATTACGACTTTATCCATCCCAATGTACCGAAAAGCGGTTAAAAACTTCCGGAATCGCCTTCAAGAATGCATCGCGGCTGACGGCCGCCATCTTAATGGTGTCATCTTTACAACTTAATCTAAAAGACTACACTGTTTACTGTATCGAACAATATAAACATAATTTTTGTAAGTTGAATTATTTTTGTTTTACATCCCTTTACAACCAATTCATATATTTTGCCCCACCCTGTACCTACAATATATAAAAACTAAAAAAGCGCAAAAAAAAAACATTTTTCACGAAACACCTGCGCAAACATTACTCTTATCAACGACCCAAAAAAACAAATCCAAATCCTTCCGCCTTATCGCAATGCTGCCAACCGTTCCGCGCGGCTCGGCAAAGACAAACTGTCGCCGCCGTTTCGCCTAACCTATAAAGCCACTTTTCACCATCAGGTTTCCTTTTCGGCGTGCCGCTGCGCTTTGTCTTCCCGCCCGCGTTCGTTCGCCGTCTTCGGCCGCTGAAATATGCCGCTGAAAAGTCCTGAAACGCGAGACTTGATTATGCCGGCTGCGTTCGGTGCGAAATGATAAACCATTTTATGGTGTTCGCATTTGCGGTTGCCGGTGTGCGACAATCCGCGCTACGGTGACGGGGATGTTTGGAAAAAAATTTATTCGCTCGTACGTTTGTAGAATTTTGAATTTTAGGGGGGGAGTTGTCTGATTTGTTGATTTATTTTTTAAATTTATTATTTTTCATTTGTAAATAATTCAATTTCCATTGAATGGCAAAAAAATTATATGTTAAGGGTTTTTGTTTGTTATTCACATACTAGTGCTCTACTAGTTAGCACATACTAGGCTCGATGTTAATAACATCGGCTGTGAATTGATAAACGTACTATTACGTAATTTTTATATATAAAAATGAATCGCCTTGTTATGGTGCACTAAAACATGAACACCGCTTGATCGATTTGGATATTTATTTTTTCTTTTGTTCGCTTTAACTAACAGATGTTGTGAAAATAATAATAATAATAATAGGGAATTTCTAAAGAATAGCTTTAAAATATATGTAAATAATTTTATATGGAAAATAACAGGACACTTCGCGATTGTTCATAGCGAACAAAAGAAAAAATAATTGATTTACTAATTTAATAAAATTTTAATAATACTCAAATCTTCATCGCCGCATCAAATACGCACATTGTTTGCGATTATCATATCGACAGTTTTTCCCCACGAATCCGAAAGATTTGTGGGTGAAATATAGGGACGACATGTCTCAGGATGTTTTGCATCGTGTGCGCTGTCAAACTTTAAATCCCACACTACAAATGACTTCAGAAATTTACAATGTGACATTGATCATGATATAAGACATGTGTTTATTGATGGCAAATAAAGTATTGTCGTGTTTGGGCATGATATCACCCAATCGTCCAATGCACGATGCACCGCGTATTGATTGTGATAATAATTATAATCGATACACTGGTGTGTGCAAATTGTTCTAGTCAACCAAATCGCTTTAGTCACTCAAATTTCACTTAATGCGCTCTAGGCACTCAAATCACTTTAGTAGCCCAAATTTTTCTAGTCGCTAAAATCACTCAATTCACTTAAATCGCTATGTTCTCTTAAATCGCTATAGTCTCTCAAATCGCTATAGTCGCTCTAATCGTTCTATTCGCTGAAATTTCTTTAGTCTCTCGAATCGCTCTTATCATTCAAATCTCTCTAGCCACTCAAATCATTTTAATAGCTGAATTTTTTCTTGTTGCTAAAATCGCTCAATTTGCTCAAATTGCTATGATCTCTAAAATCACTCTAGTCCCTCAGATTGATATAGTCACTCTAATCGTTCTAGTTGCTGAAATTGCTTAAGTCACTCAAATCACTCTAATCGTTCTAGTCCCTCAAATCTCTCTAATCGCTCAAGTCGCTCAAATTCCACTATTCATTCAATCACTGATATTGAAATCACCGCTAATAATACAAAATATAATGATGGTAATTAAAAAAATAAATAAACCAAAACCAAACATCCAAACAACACGACTCTCCCCTAACATCAGACACATACACACACATCAAGACGAACGAACGTGACCGCGCTGCGACGAAAGAGGACTCGCATGAAAAATAAATTACGTACGCTTTTTCGGCTCGACCGTTCGTGAAAACGGAAAGAATTTTTCCCTTTTAACAATATGGCCCGCGCCGAAGAACCCTCCTTTCATACGGAGATAATTAAATTTGGGCCGCCGGTTTTTTTTTTTCCCGCCTTTTTCCGTTCGTGTATCATGCGCTTTATGCGGGTTTGTCACGCGTCTTTGGTCGGTGTGATTAAAACGGGTTTTTCATGTGTTAATTGATTCTGGGGAGGGTTTTTGTGCGCTAAAATGTAAATAGTTGTAATGGGGTAGTTTTTTTTTCGAGTGTTTTGGAGTAGAATGGGTTTTCAGTGCGAAAACGGTGGATATTTGTAATGGAGTGATGGCTTTTTTGTTGCTTTGGGAGAGTATGGGTTTTTGAGTGCTCAAATCAATACGTGCTCGTGATATATTTTTTTGTGAAAGTGCTTTGACGTATTTTTAATATTTTTATGTGTGAAATGGGTGATCTATCATCATCATATGCATTTTATAAATAAATATTTATTCTAGAAAATTTTTATCATAAAAATTCGACCGTTTTCCTTTGAATATAAATAAAAAAATAAATAAAATAATAAATATAATAATAAATATAATAATAATAATATAAATAAAAAATTTCCAATGATATGCGATTATATCAATTTATTGACTACACCAGCTTTCGCACAACATTTTGTTACAAAAAAGTACATTCAATAAGAACGTTTAAACTATAATATCATATTACTTACAATTGCAATCCAAATTCAGTCTCTTACAAATCAAATTCAACCGTTTTCAAATCAAATTAAACTATCGGAAATATATCATTTAATCATTGAAATACAATTTAATCTTCGATTTGACTTTGATAATTTCAGTTGCTGATTTTTACAAATTTTTATAAGTAAACAAGAATATGAAAACTCTTATCGTATATATGATCATATTGCCATAACTAATGCTAATTTTTTACATATTTAAATCCTGTAATCTACAAAAAATATATTTCTAATGGTTGAATAAAATTTGTATTATAAAAGAATGCGATTGATTTGAAAACGACTTAATTTGGAATATTAAAACGGTTTTTGATAAATATAATTTAAGACTCAATTAGAATCAAAATTTTCCAATAGAAAATCATTTTGAAATACGCATCAGTTAAATTTCATGTACATTTTTGATAACTAAATATTTAATACGATCAAATATTTCAATGAAATAAAATCGAATGACTTTCTAAACGCTCCTTGTATAAATGCTGAGGTCATTTCGTTCGATTCAAATAATCAAAGTACGGAAAAAAGAAAGGCTGAAAAAACCCAATAAAAAATCCAAGATAGACTCCAATCAGCAAAATTATTACGGAGCCTTGATTGAGAACGTTCGATCTCTTCGATACGAGATATTTAATATTCTCGACGAGAAATATAAATAATAATATTTCATCCGAGAAAAACATACAAAACACCCTGGAAAACCCATTGAATACTAAAACCTTTTTTCAACAAAAAAAAAACAATTTTGCACTCGATTTTCTTCAATACGATTCGAAAGAAATCGAATTTTCATACTATAATTTATACTAAAATATAATATAAATCTTATACTTTTTCAACATGATGAAAAAGTTATAATAAACAATGTGATAATGTTTCAGACTTTTTCATCGTCCTATGTCATAATATACGGATTTAGAGAAGAGCTTAATTGGGCCTTCGGTAATTCGGGGAGTGGGCTTTTAAGGCTTTCAGGGGTCGTCAACGGACGTGTAAATTTATTAAGCAAACACGTATCAAAGCGAATATTTTCCACCACCCTGACTATGTCTGGTCTTCGACTCTTCGTATTTGCGCGCCCTTTGTGCAATCAGCACATGAAAAATTGCCAAGAGCTAGAATTTTCTTTTTTTGTCAGTTTTCCTCTTTTTTCATTTTATTTTTCAACGTGTATTCGATTGAAAGTGTACTAAATATTTTATAATCCTGCACTTTAGGTGCGTAAATTTGCATTTTAACATGAATAAAAATGCATATTAAATGCTTAAATTTAGATTTTCAACGTAATTCATGCATTATATGTGTGAAAATTAAGTTTTTTAACAAATTTCCCATATGGCTTGGAGGTTATTATATTTATCCATAACTTGACGAGTTTCAGATTAAAATTTTGTACAGTAACTCCTTTTACCATCCGAACTGATAGCTTATGCAAATTTAAACGATCTAAAGAAAAACGATTCATAAAATTGTTAAAAAAAACCTCCCTACAACACATATAAGCAAAAACTATAATACATGCGAAATTCATTAAAAAACCAAAATCGCGGACTTATAATGTATAAATTACACATCAAATATATTAAGAGATATAATTAAAGCATCCATAATACATTTTTATTCGATAAACTATAAATTTGTTAAAAAATAATTTACGCACCTAAAGTACATGACTACCAAACATTTTATGACGAAAAAAAACTGACTTATCATTGAAAAAACAATTAAAAATCCACTCCTAAAACCCAACTCGCTCAACTAAACTCAATTCAACTCCAACTTAAATCATTCAAAAAATTATTCCTAAGATCCAACTCACTCTTAAGAGTGCCACGCGATTTTTTTCGAATGAAAATCTATATTCCCCTAATTCCTTTACATCATAGAGTAAATCACATCGTAGAGTCATTCGCTTTTCCGATTCTATCAATTGGAGCATTTTCTCGATATGTATATAAATCACATTGACGACACACAATTTCCTCTTCCCGTACTCCCGCCATTAATCCTGCCGCTTTTCCGATCCGGTTTTAATATTTTCCCAAAAAAAAACCACCGCTTCCACACACAAGAACGGCAACAATAAACGGAAAAGTTTATCCGTAAATCGTTAGTTTCGAACTGAAAACTCGATTTCGAGCCACTATTGTTATAAACGGGACTTAAACTTTCAACGTGGCGGCCGCAAAGAGCATTATTTCGGTGGGTTTTAACTTAATGGCTTTTATTGTGAACGAAAGCCTAGAGGTATTCTTTCGGAAGGGTCTGTCGTATGTTGGGTTTCGATTAAGAGATTAAAATTGTCGCTTTGTAAAAATGATGTATCGATTGAAGGTTTGGAGAAAATTTTGGGTGGTAGTTTTTTGAAAGTGAAACTGAAAAGTGAAACTTTCGTATCATACGTTTTTGTGAGGTTCCAGTCTTTTATTATTCTGTATATGTGCTATGCAATGTTTCTTCCATCTCATTTTGTGTGAAAAATCTTGCGTTTTTAGTGAAATTTAAATGACAATCAAACAAAATATGATATCTGTATCAAAATAATTGTGTCGATTGACTCTCATCTTTTAAGATGAGCTCTCTTATCATTGCATTTGTAATCCTTGAAATATTTTTTATAATCATATTTCGACACTCTGGTATAATATATCACACCTTACAAGTCTTTCTCAGTCTTTTATATGTATATCGTAAAACACATCGACTGTCATATTAGGCAGACTTCAACATTTCAAGACATTTAACTAACATAGGGAAGGTGAAAAAATATTGCTTCATGACAACGCAGGGCCTAAAATCTTTTTAATAACGGGTTCAAAATTAATGTAATTGAAAAATTCAAAACATGAGACACCCTATTTATTTTGCGACCGATTATTATCTTTTGTAAAATTTATATTCATTCTTCCACCGGAAAATTTTAACCAATTCAGGCGATATTGAAAAGACCTTTGATGACTTCTTAGTCTCCAAAAATACAGAAGATATTCTTTACCAAACATTGGCAGAAGACTTTTGGTGTAAATCGATCAAATTTTAATAAATCAATTTTGAAAATCAAAAAGCTATAGCGTTTTATGTGTTACAAAAAAATCTGGCATTTCAAAAGTTATATATATAACAAACCTATTAAAAAAAAAATACATAAATCCATTCAAACCCAAACAAATCACATACGAACATATCATCTCAATGCCAATTAACTGCTATCGCTCCGGGAATACACCCATTCCAATTATACCCTAATTGGACAGATTTAACCCGACAGATTAATTAATATATGATACTCGCACGTCGAATTAATACAAAATATTACAATAAATATCGAGACTTTGTAGATTTGACTCTTTCGAGGATTAACTTTCGTCGACGGTCGCCTGCTGGCATTGTGTACTTTCAGCTCGGCTGAAAGTCCAACGCAAACAAGGCTTTGACCCTTTCGTCCTTAATTTATTAAATATATACCGGGGGGTTTATTTTAGGGACGACGAGCTTGCTGAATTTTATTTTTCAAGTGTTATTAACATGAATTGATCAATTATTTGACCATTGTATTCAAAATATATTCGAATAAATTTTAATGGTATTTCTTAAAATAAAAATTTATTTGATATGTTAAAATAAACCATCTTTATTTGTTTAACTAATTCTTACATTCGATTTTTTTAAAGATTTTTCCAAACATAGTTACTTATTATATACTAGTATATGTAGGCCTGAGGTTAATAACATCGGTTGTGTATATGTTTATTTTAAAGTCGATGCCCATACCCGATTTGAATATTTAATATTTAATTAATAAAACCAGTTCATTTGTTATTGTCACAATTACTACATACAAACAAAGCCAGAGGCAGTAGGTAATAAGTATCATATTCGCGAAAAAGTCGCGAGCGTCATCGAAAAAACGAACACACCCAGAATATCGCTATTTATTATAGGAGATATAAAAAATAATATAATAATATGATCAAAAATTATTTATAAAAAAAACTCATTTGTAATTACGCTACTATAGAAGTTTTCCTTTAGAAAAAATTCTATGTTTAAAAAGCTGCGACCTAAGGTCAATTTGCGTGATTATTTCATAAAAATATAATGGAGCGAATGAAATTAAAATATCTTCAAACAAAATTGCGGGAGGAAATAAATCAAATTGTGTCAGGCCGTTAAGCGACCGTTCAGTTCCTACTTTTTTATATATACGTAATTTTTAATTTCCTCGAACAAAAAGGACGCGATTTTTCCTTTCGCGAAAAGAATATATACTAGTCGCAGCGGAGCCGAAAGGAAAACTAATTATAACGTTAGGAAAAAGGCTTTTTTGCACCTTCGACTGAAAATATCGGCTCCGCATACTATGAAAACGTTGTTCAATTTAATTTAGCTTCAGTCCCCGATTTTTTCCCATTTTATTTTCGCCAATTAAGTTAATCGCATTTCTTTCTTTAACGATGCTCTCAAAGTATAGAAGGCAGTCCAGTTGAGAGATTTTTTCAGTTTTCTAAGTGAAACTTCTTTAGTTGTCATTCGAGCATCATACACATAATATACAATTGTGAAAGCTTATTATTTAAATTTTATTGCCTTTCATAAGACACGTCAACTGTTCTATTTGACACAAGAAGTTAAAAGATTTACATATGATGCGTTAACACTAAATGACACATATACAAAACCTAATTTTGTTAAGTTTCATATACAAAGGAAGTTTTTTACTTCGTTCTTGAATAAAACGATTATACAAACGTAGAATTACATACATTTGATGCTTCTTTGCTAGATGGTGTCTATGCACAACTAGGTTTTGTTAAATTTCATAGACAAAGCCAAATTATTTGCTTCGTTCATGAACAAAGCAATTATAAAAACTTTAAATAACATATATATTATGTTCCTATACTATATGGCGTTGATAGACTACATGGTGTTAAATTTTATAAACAAAGTAAGATGTTATGCTTCGTTCATAGACAAAGCGATTACAAAAACATTAAATACTATATATGATGCGTTTATGCTAGATGGTGTCTATTTATTACCAGATTCTGTTAAATTTCATAGATAATGCAAGATTATTTGCTTTATTCATCAACAAAGCGATTACACAAACGTAGAATAACATAAATATGATGCCTCTATACTAAATAGTGTCTATACACTACTAGGTTTTATTAAAGTTCATACACAAAGCAAAATTATTTGCTTCGTTCATGAACAAAGCGATTATAAAAACGTTTTATAACATAAATATTATTCGTCTACACTATATACCGCTGATAGACTACATTATGTTAAATTTTATAGATAAAGTGAGATGTTATGCTTCGTTGTATATAATGCCTTGATGCTAGATGGTGTCTATGCATTACCAGATTCTGTTAAATTTCATAAATAAAGCAAGATTATTTGCTCCGTTCATGAACAAAGCGATTACATAAACGATGAAATTATTTAAAAAATAATTTTACGAGTATAATTTTTCAACAAAAACGAAATTATCTCACCCAAACAATCAATTATCAAACATGCCTCCCCAAACCCCCCGACACCATCAAAAACTTTTTTTTTTCGACTGACACGCGTCTCGAAATTTTTCATTTTTCAATTTCGCCTTTTATCTTTCGGGCCCAGTTTTTTTTTTTCGTCCCTTTCGATTTCCTCCCTTCAGCCCAGTCAAACTCGAGCGCTAAACGCTTCCCGCCCCAACCCCCCCGATATCCGAGTTACTTAAACCGCGAAAGTTTTGGGCCATTGTGTTATTACGTAGCCCCGAGGCGATTGAGGCTTTCGCGCGTTTTAAATTATCGCTTTATATATTGTTTTCGGCGGAAGGATCTTACGCTTTCGCCGAAAAGTTCGCCTTTCAGATTCAACAATGGGAACAAGATATTTCCCTTTTTATGTATACTGAAAAATTTCATTCAACAAGTTTTAAATATTTTTGAACTATATATTATATTATTAATATATATAATAGCGGATTTGTGTATCCGTCTGTGTATATGTGTGTCCGTATGTTCGATGACGCTCGCGACTTTAAAACGACGCGCCGATACGATTATTTTTTTGCGTCTATTAAATTATTCTTCATGCGTATATGGTCTTTATGCGTATACACTTAACGCCTATAATATCATGCTTATGAAAGCGTCTCTATTGACTTATACAATACGTCGATTATTGCGCAGTGGAAAAAATATTTGAATCCCCTATACATGTATATAATCCAGATAAAAGAGATCTAAAATTATTCAGATCAGAAATTATTATCATCTATTGAGAGGTCCTAATGTATTATAACTATTAAATAATCAATAAGCAGTTTTCAAAAGGTTAGTTCATAGACACAACCACATACAATTAACCTGATAAGATTCAAGTATAATATTCTTTTTCAAGAAAGGTCCCATCCAACATTAGTACCCATGGATATGCGGGCCGTAAATCAAGCCAGTGCCGAAACGGCATTCAAAGGGTTACATGGTTATAATGCGGTCAAATTCCGGCATATTCCGCGATGCCAATATCACACGTTCCGCGAACGTTTCGCACCATAAACACCATGACTAAATTGCGCGACCTTGGAATATGTGGGAAAAAAACGTTGTGCGTATTATACATGTGTAATGTATAAACAGTAGAAACGGATTAAGTTTTTCAGAGGAAAAACACGTCCGATTTTCATGCACGATAAGCGCATTGTTGTTGGATTTGAATAATGAGTGTATCGAGAAAAATTATCTTGAGATCAGATAATCATGTTTGTAATATATTTTATTTTGAATATGTCAATGAAATATGATAATGTCATCATTGATATAACATATAGTCAGCGATGTCATAATAGCCAACCCGTGTGTTGTGGGACCATCAATCGTAATAACGATGGTTCAAGCTGCGGGTATGGCTAGAGTATGATTCCGTTTTTAGCAACTACTCGATCGTCTCAAATTTGGTATTTAACCAAAAAAATGAGAGTTAAATCTCTCGTTAATGAGACGATTCCAAAAAAAATTCCGATCACAAGCCCTATCTATCGATCGCCATACAAATTGTAATATAATGTGCCGGCGTCGCGATTGATTGTGACAATAATTACAATTGGTTGTCGGCGTTCGGTACACCAGTATGTACAGAACGCGTTTGAATCGGTCCTCCTTTCCCTCTTTCCTTCCTATGTACATCTTATCACTTCAGTTGTTGCTATGAGCAAGGTGGTAACCTTTTCAATATGCTCCTTGAGTATCGAAAAACATCCACCAATAGTACAGAACAACTAGTAAAAACCGGACACGAAAAAAAATCATTGATAATGTGGTATTTGATGCATATATTTCGATTTTGAAAAATCATCGTCGTACTTTTAGAAGGAGATCTATTCGATATGTTTTCACTCATCAATCTTAAAAAAAATTTCATCCAATATATTCCGTAAATATTTAAAGTATCATCAATCCGTCATATTATATTATTCATATAAATATCGATGTTAAACAAAACAAAGACCGGCTAGATGATAGATTAATGAAATAAAAAAAAAATTCAGAACCTTTTTAAATCTTCATTTATTCAAATAAAATCGCAAAATTTTTATTTTGATTAAATATTTTTCATGAGTAAATAAATATCGCTGCGGGCCGGATTCGGCCTTGTTTTGCCCATACCTGCTTTTTAACATATTTTTACCATTCCAAACATATCTTACAATTAGTATTAAAAATAATTTTCGCACTTCTCAACCATAACAAGATCAAAAGTTATCTTTTAACGAATCCAATTTTTTTAATTAAACATTTTTTATTAAGAACAAATATCGCTATATTGGCCCGCGGACCCCTTTTGCCCTCGCCTGCTTTATACTAAAGTCTTATCATTGCAAACATGTCTTCGTATTAAAAATAATATTCGCATTTCTCAACCATAAGATCAAAACTTATTTGCTATCGAATTAAATTTTTTTCAAAAACACTCCATTCACATCGATCACATTGTAAAATTATTCAAAAAACGCATTTTTAAAATGCATAAAAAACGGAAATCGGGGTCGCAAAATGAGGTCAAACACGATAGGACGCGTTAACGTTCAAAATCCATAACGCAATTACTAGTGTTTTTCTCGAGAATTCTTTCTCGAGAATATCTCGAGAATTTTCCATTTTTTTTTTAATTTCTAATTCCTCGAGAAATTTCAAGATTTCTCGAGAATTCTCGGAAAAGAAAGTTATGATAAAACTATTCTAATGATACTGTGGCTGTTATGAGTGATGATGCTGCTGTTATGCAAAAATTTGGAAGATTGTCACCAGCACATCAACAACTTTGTTATAATCATGGACTTCATTTAGCAGTGTTAAAGGTTATTTATATAAAGAAAGAAGACGAAAACGAAGATACTGATGAGGATAGTCAGAATTTAAATACGATTTTGGTTGGAATTTTTATCCCATTTATCGGAACTATTTGATATTAGTCAGATTTTTAATCGTGTTTTGGTCAGAATATTTTCATCAGAATTTTAATCAAAATGGACAGAATAAATACTGAATGGTCAGAATTTTAGCTGGGTTTGTCAAAATTTATATTAAATGGTCAGAATAATATTAAGAACCCTAACCTAACTTGGCCTATTCTGACCTAACCTAACCTAACTTGACCTATTCTGACCGTTTCGTTATTAAATTCTGACCAATTTTAGTATATGTCCTGCCGAAGCAGGACAATTAAATTCTGAACATTTATTATTCTATTCTGACAATTCATCATTTTATTCTGACCGTTTTTGATTAAAATTCTGACCATTTAATTTTTTACCTTTAATTTATAGAAGTATTAGAAAAATTCTCGAGAATTTTTTTTCGAAGAAAGTGAGAATTCTCGTTTCTCGAGAAATGAGAAACACTAGTATTAACGTCACTCGGATGCGAACATCAAAGCCCAAAAACGATAAGAATTATCAACGAGTTGCATAACAGGCTGCGTTTTGGAGCCTTGCACAATTGCATTGTCTACAAAACCAGAGGTCGTCAAACTGTGAGTTATATTTTTAATTAAACTTGCATAGTAATCGAGTCGGTTTACATTCGGAATTGCATGCTGTAAATCAATTACGAGTCGGGTTCCCACAGGCTGGGGCGCATTATGCGGGATGGACCCTCAATGAAATTGTCAACCCCTAAAATGATTTATCTCGGAAGGGTTCGCAGATTAATCCGATACGAACGAAACGACACTGGAAAATCGTACGTTTCAATAACAAACTGCGTCCATTATGTGTTTAAGCGAAATTATAGAAAAAAATCGCTAGTGAGATAATAGCGAATGTTATTAACTGTGATTTTACAATTAGATGTTTTAATAGTGACCGTTGCGGTCACTTTTTTAGGAACGTTTCGATTATGGTGGCGGGAAATGTGACTAATTAACGCGTTTATCTGATAAAAAAAAAACAATATAACACGCGTAATAAATTAAATGTTATTTAGATTCGGATCGTTCGTCGAATTTTGCGACACAAGTGTTTTACTGAAAAAAAAACTATTTAATCAGACGTTTCTAAATAATCTACCGATAAGAGATCGATCCAAAATTCCGCGAGTTGCAAAATTTCATAGATAATTTTTAATATTATACTAATTTCGCTAGTTAAACTATTATTAAACAGATTGAAGTTTTAAACGTTCAAACGATTGCGTACCATTGTTATGAATCAAACATCCCTTTTCCTAAGTCAAGCGATATATTAAAATCGATTAACAATAGATAATATATAACTGTATTTTCCATAAAAATATTCGAATGTACTGAATAAGAATCATCATCATCAATGTCGACCCGTTTTGTGCCCACTGCAGGACAAGGTCTCCCCATTAAATGTTGAGGGTAGGCTATATACCTTATCAGAGAACCAACCTCTTATTGATAAGGGACATGTACCATAAGAGACAATCCGCCCATGGCAGCGGAGGAGGCTCTCAGACCAATGATACGCAAGTTTATGTGCTAGACTTTTTGCTCACTGACTCTCCACAAAGCAAATCGCAACGGCATCGAGGTAAAGACTGAGCAAACTGCGCCCTAGCTGTCCGCTTTTGCGATCGTAATGACCACCAGTTTGACAGACGAGGGTCTAAATGGACGAATGTTGCACAAGACAGGGAAAAATGGACTACCTTGAGAGAAACATTTGTCTGAAAATGGATAAGTAGTGGTTCTCGAAGTAAATAAATTTTACTTTAATCTTTTTTAACCCAAATCAAGGAAATCAATAAATAATAATATGTAATTGATAACCGACTAAAAACAATAAACATAAACATATTAATAAATAAGAATATGATAAAAAAGTAAATACTGAGGTTAAGATGAAATTATTTTTAAATAAATAAAATTTAGACCCTAAATCTTCGTATCGATTTCGAATAGTTAAAAAATCATTTTTTATTCGGGTTAAGCGATGAACCTCGCGGTCAGGGGCCGGCCGAGTTTACACTCGAACTTTTCGCCACTTCACACATAAACAAACAAGATCGACACACTCGAACGATGGCCGCGGTGCGACGGTGGGCGCCGACCCGCGACGCGCCTCACGGTTTGAGAACCGGCGCGTCTCTCTGACAGCGCTCGCGGACCGCGGGTGAGTGACCCCCTCCCGCGAGATCCACATTTCGCGAAACACGTAAACAAAACCCGCCGATTCGAATCTGACAGTTTGCGCAGGACACGGTTACACAACGCGAGTTGTCGCGTTGCGCGAACCCGGCCGCGAGCGGGGAAAGTCGGGTGGGCTTAACCGGGCTGTCCGGGACGTACCGTCGTTCCTGGAGTTGTGGTGCTGGTGCGGCGGCAGCTGCAGGGGCAGCGGGTGCTGCGGGGGCGCGTGGGGCGCGCACTGCATGGCGAAGGGGGCGGGGGC
>JAOXNN020000013.1:1532725-1571792 GCA_028571205.2 Hydropsyche betteni
AGGACCGGAACTCCCTCAGCCGTTGCACGTCGAACGGCGGGTGCGCGCAATATTGGCGCTGCGACGGGCCCAGCTCACGGGCAGGCCCCATCGACGCTGCAGTGCAAACTGGCCCAGCCGTCGCCGGTTAGCAAGCCGGTTGCCGCCAATTTGATCGCACCTCCCTCTCGGGACTGGGACAGTGCACCGCTCGTCGCACGCGCTCCCGCCGCAGTGGGCCCATGCAGCAGGCGGAGGGCTTGGGCCTTCGCAGGGCCGCGGTCCTGCTGTTAGTCTTCAGTCCAGGCACGGGTTGCCGCACATCCCGACAATCGAACGGGCATTGGCGGCAAGCGACTGAATGGACAACGCGCGGCAGTCGGCAACCGGTCGACGGCGCCAACGAGGATGATGGTCATGTCGATCTTGGTGGTAGGCGGCGCAGGTTTCATCGGCGCGGGTCCCGACGATGCGCATGTCGTTGATGGCGAGGCCGCCGAGCTAGGCAAAAGCGTCTATGTGGCCGAGTGCATCACCTGCCATGGCAACCGTGGGCGCGGCGGTCCGGACTCGCTGCCTCCGCCGCAGCGCGGCGCCGATCTTGTGCGTTCGCTGGTTGTGTTGAAAGACCGCTACGGCGCGACGATCGGTGACTTTCTGAAGAAGGGCCACCCGATGCAGAGCGGCAAACACAGTTCCACGATTGTGGGCAAGGACCTCCTGAACCTCTCCCATTTCCTCCATCTCAAAGTGACCGACACGCTACGCAGCGGGCCCTTTTCAGCGCCCATCAACGTGCTGACCGGCAACGTCAAAGATGGCGAAGCCTTTTTCAACGGCGCAGGGCAATGCGCCACGTGCCATGCGGCGACGGGCGATTTGGCGGGTTATGGCAAGGCCAACAACCCCGTGACGATTCAACAACGCTTTATGTTCCATGACTAAACAGCACCGGAACGCGCGTTTTCTTTTAGCACCGTAAGAGAAAGGTTAACATCGGGCCTATACACTAGTTAAACATTGCTATGAAATCAATCGAGCCGTGACTCATACAACCCGCCGCCGACGGTCAAAAAAACTCACCTCGCGCCAAAACGATGACCTCAAACTCGCAGGGGTTGCGCTCTTGAACTTGAAGACGGCCAGCAGCACCAGCTCCGACCAGAACTTCCTCGCGACGATGGTAGGAGGAGGTGGCATCGTGGCAAGTGGTAGTGGCAAGAGGAGCGTCATTCGTGGCCGGCTCGCCACCTGCTCGAGACGTTCATCCGCAACCATTGTTGTTGTTGTTGTTGTGGTTCGCGGTGCACCGCTATGAGAGGCCGCGAAACGGACACGGTACGATTTCAATGTTGGGTTGGATCATGTTTTATTATGTTGCATAAAATTGATTGAGGGTTGAGTTTGGTTGGTTTATTTGTCGATAAGACGTTTTCGGTTGAATTTTGTTTGGAGTCGTTGCTAGTTTCGGGTTGTTGTCGTCGATTGGTTGTGTGGTGAAATCGATGATGAGTGTAAGTTGGAGATATTTCGGTTTTCGTTCATGACTAAGTTTTATGTTCGTATTTGTATGTGATGTGGTCTTTGTTTATTTATTTTTGTGTTGGTAAGTAATGTTCTTTTTTGAATTCGAATATTAGAAATATTTTTGATAGTAGGAATGTTATTTTATAATTACAAGTCAATCATTGTAATCAAGCAGCATGATTCTGAATATTTCTCTAATTGGTTTGTTATTCTTAAGTCAATAACTCAATTATAAGTGTTTCATTATTTTTAATTAAATAAGGTCCCTGATTATAATTTTCCTTTAAAGTATTAAATATTTTTAACATACTCATTGTAAAAACATATATTATAATTTGATTTTTTATACTCATGTATAAAAAGGCATGTGAATTTATCCAACAATATATTTTTAAGGCCGAATTTTTAATATAATTTATTATTATTTTTTTAAATTATCGTACGACTGAAATATTATATTTGGAAAACCTGAATATTTATCACTCGAAAAACTTGATTCGAATAGTAAACAATCGTTCATCAGATAACTGTACATCAAACTTAATAATGGACACTTAGATTGTACGACATTTTTTCAAATTTTGAATCATAAATACAGCAAAAAAATGAAGAACACAGTAAGTAATTTAAAAATTCACATTACTTTTTTCCATGAAATCGGGTCACAGTTTAATGCGTAAAACTACATTCAGGTAAAACAATAATTCATCGCTTCGATTTGTTCATTGAAAGAATCTTCTTCATGTTAGATCACGACGCGTGTCACGAAATCAAAAAGTCGTGATAAATAAATTTTTAACAGACTTTATGATAAGCATTATGAGAAAAAAAAATCTCACTTGCATACAATTTCAAGGCGATTTTTAACGAGCCAACAAATCCTTCCGGCTTCGTCGGATCGCCTAAACATTAACATACTTCTTTGTTTCCGTTTCCTAATTCTTTTTACGGTCTTCTGTACTTTATTTTTTAATTTTTTATTATATTATTAACCTCATTGCATTATTTTTCAATATTCTATTGATGACCGAAACAGTCTATATTTTTGACATATGAATTCGAATGAATGATGAATTAATTCTTTTTTCTATTATATTCACTTTAAATTTGATTAATATGAATATATGATGAACCAAAAAAAAATTATTGTTACAATAGTCAAAAAAACAAACATTTCACATAATAATATATGAATAGAAAGAAATAAAAACATCGATCCGAATCGTCGTTATTACACACCCCGTTCATCGATCCATCGAAACCAGTTCGAGCATATTGAACAAGGCAAAAAAGACACACCCACGAAACCGCATTATAATACAATATTATATGCACAAAAACAAAATGACACGCAAAATGCATCCGAAGTGCATCCGAGGCCGGGTCAGTGGAGCAATGTGACATTGGCATTGGCCTCGTGGCCATCGACTCCCACGTTACGAAACAGCATTTGCAATTCGGATCAATAACCGATCGAATGGTGTTTTAGTGTCTAGATTGAGTGTGATTTGAGCGTTGATGGTTTTTCAGGTTGGCTGTTTCGTGAGGCTGTAGTGTTTTTTCGTGTTGAAAGTGGAACGGTTTAACTTTGAGTTGTATTCTGTTGTGATGGACGTGCTGTTTTGGTGATGATGGAGTCCGTCGGCCAGAAGAAGTATAGGCAGGGGTTGAGTGCTGGTAGTTTTTATCAGCCTCCTCCGATGGCTAGAATGCCACCAGTCAGACCACAGGTGAGTTTTTTGAATTTTTATTTATTGTATAAGATCTCGAAGAGTTATTTATTGCATACTGTAGGAAAATATGTGATATATTTTGTTTATATACAAATTTGTCTTTGAATCGATAATAATGAATAATATTATAAATTAACTTTATTTATTGGAAACTCGTTCCGTGCAATCAAGAATCTTGAAGTTCATTAAAACTCTTATATTATATTACTATATATGAACTACGCGTTTAAGCTCATATTATATTTCACATGCACTTTCGTTTTGTTAATCATATTTTCATTTAATAATTACGTAATAGTATGCAGTATATCATTGTTAAAAATGATTCACCTTTTCAACGTTTTTTCGCCATCAAATGCAATTTTCCTCCACGATTTATTTTTTATTAAATTACGCAATATACGAGGTGCTAAACGAGGATGTACCACGATATAATAAAACAATAACAATGACGATCATCGTCTTTGTGCTTTGGAGATTCGCACAGAGGCTTACAGTTACACTTAATTGCATCATGTGTACGAAAAACTGAAACCGGCTCTTTCATCTTCTGCCTTCAAAACCAACTGAGTAAACGGTAATGCGAGACGATGCTCATTGTTGTTTAATTTACTACTGTTCTCACGCGAGCATCGCGCTCTAAGACGTTTATTATACGACGGCAATATAAAAATAAAATGATAAAATTCAGTTTGTTACGTGCTAATGTCGTTAGCGACATCCCCTCCCGTATAATGAACTTGAACGCTTACCGAAATGCCTGCTAACCGGAAATCGTCATCAGCGGTTGATGGCTTCGAAAATGCGGTGTGCACATTCAAAATTCGCAATTTATTGGAATTTTTATATTCATAAAAACAATGGAAAGTATATTCTATTAATGTACTTATTTGCATTATTGAAATGTGGGTCAATTTTTTTTTCGTGAGTTGCCATTAGATTTGGTTGTATCTAGACTAGTTCATTTTCCACATATGTAGGAACATGATTGGAAACAACGGGTACCATAATAGCCAAATACCCAATGTGAAATGATCGATTAGTTGTTAAAAACGGAATCTACTCTCGCCATCCCGTGGCTTGAATCATCATCCTTACGAATGACAGTCCATGCAGTGTTAGACCAGGCGCCCACTTGCGATTAAGTTACGCGCGACTAAATCGCTAGTGGGCGCATAGCCTTACTGCTGTACCACGGGCTGGCTTGAGTCAAATTTCAAAAATTTCTCTTTTATACAATAGATGAATCATCTAATTATACCACTATTTTTAAAGTGATTCATATTAAATTTCAAAAAAAAAAGTGAATAAATTATGGCTAATTTCAGAATTTGATACATATTTCTATCATTAAAAATTATGATTTAATTGATGGGTCACCTAATTGAAAATTTTCCCATTTAAAATCATGTATTTAAAATTAATAATGCATATTATCATTAATCGTGTAAAAAATATTCATAAAATCGTTTCCGCGCAAATAAACTTTTTGTAAGTTTTCCCACAGATTCTCTCGAAAAACGTGAGTTTTGAATAAGTTCGCTTCGCGTATAAAAAAGTAGTATATTAACTTCTTATGAATTCATATAAAAATCGTTTGTGCATTCAAAAAATTCAAAAGACGCTGCATGGAATAAATTAACGGCTCTCGATGTCCAGATTTTATTTGTTTTATGTGCACGTTTTATAAACCGGTCTTTTGTATATTAGTTTGGATACGAATAATAATTTTGTATTATTTTTTTGTGTGAGCATGTAACGTTTTATCATTAGAACGAAATCGAGGAACGGAAATAGTTCTAGATTTTACAGTTATGTAACCTTATATATGGGCGTGAGTTTATGAGAGTTTTCCCCTCAAAATATTATTAATCATATAATAATTCGTTAAGCATGTTGGTGAAAACTAATTGCTTATGAAATATTATGCGCGAATAAAATTCGTGCGAATCGTTTTGTAGATAGGATCGGATGTAAAGGAAATTGAAAAATATCAATCATTGGGTTTCATTAATTTCATGTCAAAGTTTGAATTTATATTGAGTTCATTTAAGAGAGCGATATTAGTTAATCGTGAATTATAGATAATGTTAAATACTTTCTCGTATTTTCAAAACTTATTCCATAATTTGTAAGTGAAATGAATGTGAACACCCACATGAGAAAGCTTGACGGAAATACACATAGAATTTAAACCTGAATCGCAAAAACAAACCACACTGGTTATTAATAATGTTAATAAGGTTGCAGCATTACATCGCGTTTGATCTAATCCCATTTGTGACATTGCAATCTTCGAGTTGCGTAACTCAAAGCACCTGTCAAACGTCGATCCGCAAAAAAATCGTTTTCAAACTACAAATATGCAAAAAAAACCACACACAAAACACGCGTCCAAAATTAAAAACTGGTTGAGAAGCGACGTGCAGAAAGATCTCCATTCGAGATCTTCTCAATGCAAACGCACAACACGGTTAACGACATCCGTTCCTGGCTCGAACGAAAAAAAGAGCCGTATTCAAAATTCGCCAAAACGAATAGCAGAGGTTCACACACGCGACGAACATATAATATTATATACAGAGTATCATTTGCGGTATTTTTCCATGGGAAACTTCTAGAATCGCATCCCGAAAATCTCGAACACTATTCCGAAGTCACGAAAAAGTTACGATATGCAACGGAGCCGTTTAACGGTACGAAATGTGAGTGCGCGTTTTTGCGAGGAAAATAATGAATATGCAATCGTTTCGTGGATGTGTTACGTTTCGATGGGGAAAATCTGAATGCTTTCCGTATGCAGGCTTAACTGTTATTGCATAGTTTTGCTTTTGTGCGTGTTTATGGGGATGTGCGTAGTCGGAAGTACGAGTTGGAATGTCGATCGCACTTGTCCAATTTGTGGGTCTTTTTATGTGTTTTCTTAAAAATGTGTGCACGTTTTCGTGTGCTGTGATCCGTTAAGGGTTAATATGTTAATTAGGATTATCGCGATTTTGCTTATTTGATAGTATTATTCTTTGTTCATTGTTCTGATATACGCATGAGTAATATCTCGGATTAATTTAATTTGTACGATTCGCTCTTTACGAGCGATAAAATGCACTTATTATATTAATATTGAATAATCTTATCTTTGAAAGGGCCGAGCGAGAACCAGACTACAAACTAGTCCATTATCGAATAAAAATTAGCATTCGGACATCGAAGATAGCACCGGAATAGCAGTTACGTCACATTATCACGGCAATCACGATATTAAATTTGTAATTACGATCCGGCGGGCCAATTAGTTCGATACTAAATCGATTCTACAGCCATATGCTATTTTTGAGCTCACCTGACTGATTTCGAATCGAAAATAACATAATAGGAAAGCATTTCGGCTAATTATATACGACAGCGCAGAAGTGCATTCGACGGCTTTCAAAGCCATATACTCTTAGTAGGCGATCGTGACTCGCCCGACGTGCTTTTAAAACCTACAGGGTTCTCGTAAAGTAACGCACTTCAGTTTAATTGGGATATTCTCTTGCAATCCGAGTTAATTGAAATCGTTTGAATCGCCCGAATCGCTCCGATCCGATGACGCGGAATCGCCTAATGAGATGAATTCGCTTTATTTTTATATAGGAGCGTTTTCGAAGGTTTTTTTATACGTGCTGTACAGCTCGGGAGTTTGTGGAGATGATGAACTTGATTCGGTTCAATGTCGAAATGGTTTTTTAGTTGTGTGAAATGAATTTTGTATTAGCGCTCGTAAAGTTGCATTTGATGGCGGCTTTTTTGTACGGAGCCCGCGCCGATGAATGTTGAATGCGTTTTAATAAATATTCAAAATAATATGTATTATGATTCGTGAAATTATTTTACTGTGATAAATTTTTTTACTTAGCGTAATACGCACACATTAATTATTATCGCACTCGAAATTGAGCAATGTTTATTTAACGCATGCAAATAAACATAATTCGGCCTTCGTTTTGGAAAACATTGTTTTATTACGCAAATATTGACCAGTGTTTGCATCTTACATCCGACAATGTTTGCATTGACTCGTCGATGCGTACGTGTAAACATTTCCATGGTTCTTTATTATACATATTCTCTTACGGTTACGATACATCTTATCGCATGTACAATCTGTCAATTTCATCTTAATATATATATGTATACGTACTCGTTTGAATGCATTTTATGGTTTGTTTCAAGGGAGTTTATCATCATTAAATGAAGTCCTTATATGATGCTTTAGAATTTCCCGGTGTTGTCCAAAATGTTATTTTCTAATGAAGAGTTGAATATTGGAACTATTGCGTTGTTTTTAAATAGATTATTTCTATTTATTGAACTATGATGTTTTGTTTAACTTTATTCGTTAGTGAAAATCACTGTATTAAGATTTTTTAGTAAAATCAAAAGTTTAAAATTAGAAGATTGGATGTTGAATTTTGAAACCATCCATTGATAGTGTGGTTATTTTTATCTCTTGATTTGTCTTATATTTTACTCAGTATTGATGATATACAATGGAAATAATTTAATATGAACCTTTAAAGATCTAAATATTTTTTCATATTACAAGAATTTTAATATGAAAAATTACATAGTAGTCTGGACCGCAGTATGATTTCGTGTTACCCGTTTTTTTAAGTTAAACGTTTTCGTATTAAAACGATTTCCACTGTAAAGGGTCTTTCAATAGGGACGCTCGAAATTTTTTGGGCTATATAGTAACCATGTTTTCAAAAAACATTTGTCGAGTTTTAAGTAGTGTACGACAAATCATTATAGAATGTTACAGCGTTGAACAACGTGTGAAAATCATCAAATTTTACAGTACATTTTAAAATCAAGCGTCGTTATTGAAAAACCCTTTGTAAGTACCGCCATCGATTCAATTAATCATACAAAAATATTATGATATCACAAACGTTCAAATCCATACCTAGCCCAACCTCCAAATCCAATAACGAACAACACCATGCGCAAAAAAAAAACCAACAAAACACTAAAACAAAGATCTTCGACAGCATCACGATCATATTTTTTCATAATTTTCCAATACTGAAACAATATTATAAACCAGTTCCATACGTGCGTAAGATAAACTGGTTTATGCACGCATATTGTCAGTCGGTTGAATAATCTCTATATGGCTTTGAGCGCGCCTTTTTTCGATCCCGACTTATTCGGTTTTTGCCCATCTTCCGAATCAGATCCCGATGATCTATCGGTCCTGGATGTGTTGTCCATTGCGTTCCCGTCATTTTTCCATTATGTCCAATTATATTCCCGGGCGATCGACGGTTTGGAATTCGCGTAACATGATTTATTTTATGCGTGCGGCGTTCGTACACCTGTTTTGAATCTCGATCTGGTTTGTTGCTTTTTGTAGTTTGCGGTCGGATGTGTCGTAAATTGTTGGGTTATGTATTGTGGATGTTTATGAATCGGTCTGTGTTTTCATTGCGTTTTGTTTTGTTGGGTTGTTGTTGGTCGTGTCGGAAAAGATGCGTGTACTGTACTATATTATCATAATAATATGTAATTTTATTTAATGGTGAATTTCACATATTCTAGACATTTTTTGAACTATTTATATAATATCATTCCGTTGAAAGATGAAAATGCTTAGGATACTCAGAAAATTCGTCGATTTCAAAGTGTCAATAGAAGTTTTATAGAAAATCTAATGCAAACACATTATTTTAATTTAGATCAGTTGACTAAGCGCCGAAGTTTGTAAAGATAAGTGTTTTATATTATTTTTTGAATAAATAATTAATTAACGATTCTATCAACTTAAAATTTTCGTTAGCATTAGTTGAAATATAATTATTTGTATGATTTATCACAGGAATAAAATTATGTGATCGTTCTGCGAATAATGTTATCAAAGCAATACGATACTTCAAATATTATATGTTAAAATCAAATAATTCATAGACAAGCGAACATTTTGGAATGATAATGTATTTGCTTTAAAAATTCAAACATACATTTTTATTATTTTTCATTTGATATTAAAATTAACTTCATGTCAAAGTACAACGACCATTTGAACATTATTTGAACGATGATTTGCAAAATCGTTAAACGTACACATAAAAAAAAAATATGAATCTAATAAGAATACATTAATATAAATCCCAATCCTCTTTTTACACAGGAGATACGTTCCAGAAACTACTATGTAAAAAAATGTATGGTAACTATATAAAAATTGGAGATAGGTTTCATCAGTATATTTGAATGGAATTTCCATTTAAATATACTTCATAAAAAATGTTTAATGTAGAAAAATTTCCCCACATAAAATCATTGCAATTTTCATTTAATAACTATTATTGTATGCTGACCTGTTCCATTACGATAAAAAAACATATTTTTTATACCATGTACAAAAATATTTGTTCTTTTTCTTTGAACCTTCTATTTCGGAATCGTGTAAAAAGAGTTTTTACTGTAGTATATAAATCGAATAATCGTTTTAAAATATAAACATTTTTTATACGAAAAGAATATGCAACACGGTTCATCATGGTGCATCCATCGCACCTAAGATCCTCAATGGACGGGTGCAAGATCAAGATCAAGGTTAGGTTAGGTTAGGTTAAAAAGAGTTTTGAGTGTATAATATAAATCGAATAATCGTTTTAAATCATAAATAAAACATCTTTCATACGAAAAGAATATGCATCATGGTTTATGATGGTGCATCCATCGCACCTACGATCCTCAACGGACGGGTGCAAGATCAAGGTTAGGTTAGGTTAGGTTAAAAAGAGTTTTGACTGTATAATAAGAGTTTTGAGTATATTATATAAATCGGATAATCATTTTAAAACATAAATAAAACATCTTTTATACGAAAAAAATATGCATTATGGTTCATCATGGTGCATCCATCGCACCTGCGATCCTCAACGGACGGGTGCAAGATCAAGATCAAGATTAGGTTAGGTTAGGTTAGGTTAAAAAGAGTTTTGAGTGTGATATAAATCGAATAATCGTTTTAAATCATAATTAAAACATCTTTCATACGAAAAGAATATGCATTATGGTTCATCATGGTGCATCCATCGCACCTGCGATCCTCAACGGACGGGTGCAAGATCAAGGTTAGGGTGCAAGTGGAATAACGAGTTGGTCTCCGGACGACGATGTCCTCACCTCGCCATCATCGTCTCCGTCTCCCAGGGTCGGCATTCCTGACGGTCGGTTACATAAACCGCAATCGCAGTGCGTGCACTCTGTGGACGCTGTAGTTTTCGTTCATGTATTATCCCCATTTGTCGTTGTTAATTGTCGTCGAGTGGGTTGTTGCGGAGTTGTGGTGGTTGGGAAGCTGTAGGATTTTTATCTATCGGGTGTTTTAGGTAGGAACGGGATCGGAGTGGATTTAACCGTTCGTCGGGCTGCCCACGCTTTTGATGGTATGTGGGTTATTTAAGGGCGATGTCCTTTGATTGATTGGTTTTTTGTATGCAGGTGCTTGCGATTTGGTTGTTGGATTGGATGTGCATTGTGGGTTTTTTTTTAATGAATGTTGACTCAAAAATTTTAATGGTGTTCTTAATTAGTCAATTCGGTAAGAGTAAAAAGAATCTAATTATAGTTGATAGTGTTATATCATTGAAAATAAATATTTCGATGATGATGTTTAGATAAATCGTATATTGAATACAATATGAATTCGTTACAAAAACTTGCATAAAAAGTATTGCAATCATTAATCAATTGAATCAATACATTAATTAGATGTTCATTTCAAGTATATTAATGGCTAAAATCTGGTGAACATACGTTCTGTTTTGTCTAGAATGATTCCGACGTTTTTATGAAATTGTTTGATTTGTCTTTTTTTGGTCCGTCCACTGATGAGTAGAAGAAAAATGTATTTTTTTTATATGATTTAAAAAATGTATGTTTCATATCGTATGAATCATTTTTCATTACGTATATGCATATTGGGTTTTCACTACTTTTATTTATTTTGAATAATATATAATATTTTGTAATTTAAAGAAAATTAGAATACATGTCCTAAAAAAATATGTTTCTTCAACAATATAAATATGTTATTCTATGAAGGAAAAATTCTAAAATTTTTGGATGTACAATACGATTTCTTTTGTAGAACGTCCCGATTTAAATTCTATGAAATATGTTCACTCTCTAATATGATGTCATCTATTTGTTAAAAATAATCACATTCAACAACAAAAAAACGATATTAATTCAAATTCATATTTCTACATAAAAAATCAAAACACAATAATATAAACCGAAACAATGTCATCCGACCATGGCCAAACAAAACATCAAACCGAGCAACACAAACACATTAAAACCTCATTAACACTGATTTTCAAAATGTTTTTCTCGAATATCTCGAATCGGTCCGCGAATATACCGCAACCGTGTGCGCAATTAATTCGTTCCGGATAAGACTAGTCCAGTTACTTCATCGTCGATAACAATGCGTTCACATTTGAATAACAATAAACGAGTTCGCAGTTCAAGATAATCATTGCACATGACATTGTGTGACTACGTGGAGAATATAATGGAATCGTCACTCTATTATTATCGCTGTTACGCAACGTAACAATAAATCGTGGAATATTGATGTAAATCGGTGTTAATTTTCTGATTTAATTTGTTGATTTTTGTATATATATATTTTTTCGGATTGGTTGGGATTTGTTGATTTTTTAATCAAAATTTATATTTGTTGTTTTTGTTTGGTTAATTCTTTGATACTCAACATTTTATCTTAGAACTTTATGTGGTATTCGAAAGGTTATGTTTTTCAATTGACAGTTATTTGTAAACTAATGTTTTTTCCACAATCTTTATTTGAGCTAATTGATTCGATAACTAGTTTCATTCGCTTCGCTGAATAACGGACGTAAATTATCATCAAATTCAAACGATACAAACACAATTTTCTCAAAGATCACCATAAAATGTTGCAAACTAACTATATACGTTTAGATTTTAATTTCGATAAAACCATCATCATACACTATCTATATTATGCCCATCGAAAGACAAGACCTTCCGATACCACCAGAAAATATCAATACTGAAACCATTCCTTGCCAAATGACCGCGGGTTAACGACACACGTTCAAGTTACCCATCCATCTACTAACCACATGCCACTAAAGCACATAAACTCACAGAATCCAACAAAATACCACAAATAAAAAAACGCTACAGTCGGAAAACCTCCGCAAAGCGACTAATTTCGAGATCCCATCTAAACTCCGACATTTACGGTAAAAGATAAATCTCGCTCGAATAACGTTCTCGGGCAGGGCTAAGGTAAGAGGTCGCCCTTTGTGGTGTTGAGACCGTTACCATCTCGCGATTGTTCCTACGAAACCGCAAGTTCGACGCACGCGGCATATGGCCGACAGCGGACGCGTTACGGCCTTACGTTCGCGGTTCGAATCGGTGGAAAATTCGCGATTGCGAATCGAAATGAATATAATAATTGTGGTGGTTGAAGTCGATTTTTATCATGTTGTGCTAGATTTGGGTTGGTAGTACTGTAAATTTATAAATATTTTCCTCTTCTCAATCGAAGAATGGTAACAGGAAATTATCCCGATGAATTCGGGACGTGATTTCAACGAATCGATCGACTAATTATTAGGTATATAAAATTTTAAAAACAGATTGTGATATTATTCGGTTTTCCTCAGAAGAGGCTTAACTGTTATTCCGTTCTGGACGGTCCAGAAAAGTACACGCGTAACCGGTATTCGGAGACAAGGTAAATCTTTGAAAAATATTGGGCGTCATATCAAAAAGTGTGTCGTCGACGGTCAAGGACGACGAACGGTATATCTTTGTCTATTTTTCGAATTATAATGAACCAGTACAGAGTCTAGACGCGATCCGAAATGGACCCTATTAGCATATCACCGAAACGTGCCCCTCATGCGAACGAAATGCCACTTACCTTAATTTTTTTTTTCAAACTGTTCATCTCGGAGGTAAACAATTCTAAATAGTAGTTGAGTTTGTAACAGATGTTTTTTTTTAAACATATCAATCGATTTTTTTTTATCAAAATATCTAAATTTCACCAAGGACTAAGTTTTTCCGACATTATCAATAGTATGATCTTCTATAATATTCAATTAAGTTCTATTAAGTTTCGATATGTTCAACAATCTCAATTGGAAAATTTGGTAACTAAACGTTTGCCCAAACATCACTAGTACATACGACAATGGCACTCACTAATTGTAGTACACATGATTGATAGAGTACGTGATGGTTAAATGAATCAATCAATGCTTTATGGCACGCCGAACCAAGCGCAGGCGAACGAGAGCGGCGACAAAAGCGCGGGCCGAAAATCGCGGAGCGACTTCTCCACTTGGGCTTTCAAAGCGTGATCCGTATGAGCGGATCTTATACGAAAATCCAAATATTTTCATTCAGATACACTCTGATTAGACTTAATGCTTTATAATTTATTTTTATTGATTGTGTTCTACTTTCGATGTTATAGTGTATTTTTCTAACGATGTGTTCTAGTGTCACATGTTCTAGTGTCGGGCAACGTCTAGAAACCGGAAAATCTGTATATGCAATAATATGTTGCAACAAATAAAGTGATGCAACGAATTTATATTCAAGAAAGACCTTAGGTTAGAAACCTCGCAACAATATACTAGCTAAATTCCTCGAACACTCACATACGTCTGATCCTTTCACGGCAATGACTCCTAAAACCGTCTTTATCAAATCATCACCGCATTCTCGACTATCGCCAATCAATAACTAATCACAAAGCACACTCGATGACCCAGTAAGCACAGACAAACAATCAGGACCACGAGCGTGGGCGTGGGCCGGTTTCCCAGTGGGCGGACTGGGTCAAGCTCGGATGGACCGAGCTGACCTGGTCTCCAGGTCGACGACTCCTCGGCGACCCTACGCCTTCCTCGTGGCCAATTCTGCGTATGGCTCGCTGATATTTATGCGAATGGGAATGTGCGTTCGTCGGTCTGAATGCGAAACGAGGCCAAGGACCCGCGACATTGGCGCCTTTGGTTCTTGGAAGGTGGATTTTTTGATCGTTGACCTGATTAGTGTGTTTGGTTTGGGTGTTGGGTTTTAGGGTGTTTGAATGGGTCGGGTTTTATTGATGCGTATAATGGTTGGGTTTAATGGTGAAGTTGTTTTGAGATTGTTGAATCTCTGAAAATCCTTTCGAATTTATTAATCATCTTGTTTACTTCGGTTCGATCTCATATTTTCATCTTCGATGATTTTTATATGAAAATTTATTTATTTTTTATATTTTGACGGTTGATTTTGTATCGGTATAATAATTTTGTTTATTCGCTAATTGAATTGACATTCATGATTTTCAATGTAATAAGCTTATTTTGTATTCAGTTATGAGTAATAGCAATCTTATGTATTTATTGCATGCATTGTCCTATATTGTCTTAATATATAATACTATAATATTATGCATAAAAGTTATTGTTTTAGGCGTGAAAAATGCTGAGTTCTAAAAAAATAGTGATCATATTTGTTGGAAATTTTATTATTAAATATCCTTATTAGTCATCAATAATCCGGAATTCTCACAAAAATAATCGTGTACTGATAATAATAATCGTGATTTCATACGATTCGCACGGAAAAAACGAAACACGAAATGAATTATGAAATATATACGATGCCACAAATCCTTAAAAAACAAAATTCAATTGTGAAAAAAGTATTCTTAAATTTTTCATACAATAACATTATTCATAGCAAAAAAGTACGAGTAAGTTTGACTAGGAAAAATCCCATGACGTTTTTTGCGCGTATCGTTTCAAATTGTTGCGGCTGTGAAATTTGTAATTAAACTTGTATAAACGACAAAAAATATATATAATATTAGGAAGGAGAAAAAATCATAATAATGAATGAGTTTTTCTAAGCGCAAATATAAATTTTATATAGTACTATTATTACGAACAATATTTAATATTTGAAGAGAACTTATTTGTTCTACGTGCAAACATTTTTTCGATTGTTTTTTTACCAAAACGTATAAAATACGTGATGTATACAGACTATGGTTAAATAGAATAATAAACCGAAAAAAATGACCGAAAACTCATTACAGGCTCCTGTGGCCGAAGTGAATCCGCGGGAGGTCAGTTTCCGCATAATTTTGCGGACATCTCAATTTCGGCAACCAATTTTGCATATCATCGTCGTTACCGAACCATTTTTTTAATTTGGATTTTTTCCTCGCGTAATCAATATATGATAGAACAGTAGTACAAAGCCGGCCATTATTTAACTAGAAAAGTTCAATGTTTTGCGTTAAAAGTCGTGCCTTCGGATGATGCAGAGTGCCATCTTCGCACTCACTTCCTGATCATGAGTTTTCCTGAATGTTCTACGTAAACTTTGACACAAATACCAAACGTTCTTTTAATTAATTTATACCTATTGGTTTTTTAAACAAAATTTTCCATCGTATACAATCAATTTTAGGACAAAGTTTTTCCAACGCGATTCACATTCTAACCAAACTATTTGTAACTTAATTTCAATGAAAACTGATGCATTGGACATTGCTTAATCGTAAACGAAAATAGTATGAATAATTTTAAATGAGAAGGTTTACCAAAGGAAACATTACAAATATAATAAACCATCAACAGAAGTAGTCGAGTTTTGGTGACGTCTTCATTGTCGGTTGATTGCGTCACTTTTGAAACTCGTAATGGTGGATCGAAGGAGCATCGGAAAAAAAATATTTTTTTCCGTCGATACGATTCGTTGTTAGGATGCCGGCAAAACAGCAGCTCCTCCTCTTCTCTTCGGCATTACGACGGGTCATTATCTGTGTCCAAGTGCAGGTTTTTCTTCGGTGTTGACCTTCGGAACGAGTGTATTGTCTATTCCGTAGGGTTGCCACATTTTAAATTGGTCTCGTAAATGAATTCTGTGGTTTGTTACATACGGAAATTCGATGTTATGCGGATTGCATTATGCTTTTATAATTTATCATTTTATTTTGTCGAAATTGAATAAATTGACAGAAATAAATTCGAAGAATTCAAAATTTTTACGAATGTGCACTTGACTTATATTTTCTATCGACTTAATATATTAAATGTGAGTTCTCCGTATTTGATTTAATTATTGTTTTAATGAGCTTATTATAGAATACAGCCTTTTTAAAATTTGCACAAGAATAACAAATTACCAGCATGAAATCTCTTTCAAATTTTAGCATTGAAACTAAAAGTTCTGTGAACTACGAAAATTAGTTTCACTCATAAAAAGCGAATTCGATCATTAATATTATATTTCACAAACCCTACAATTATATAAATATAAAAACCCTGCTTTATCCTTTAACAGTTTTTTTCATTTCCTCTGATCCATTTAAACACCTTACATTTTACACTTTTTTCTAATGCAATGTCCATCTTCTTCTACGAGTTTTATTATTGGATTTTTATTGCTCGTCGCTCGGAATTCTTGTTCGTTATCTACTCCTCGTTTTTTCTCGATTATTTTATATAAAATAAAATTTGATTTTGATACAAAAAAACATACACACAGACTTGTCCAACCAGGGGACGATCACGACCGCTTTTCACGAGGCCCGAGCAGGATATTGGTTCCGCATTTACCGAAGAAACGTCTTCAGGTCATCAACATTGTCAATTTTTTCACAGCCATAGATTGAAAAAAGTGTCGGTTTTGTTTCATTCCTCTTATCTGACTAACTCTCGGTCGCCAAGGTCTCGAATGGGGTCTATTAATCCGAAGTCTTGTGTTTGCTGTTAGATAATAATATTATAAAAAATCAGTGTTGATAAATGGCGGTTGAATGGAGAGTGTGATTTATCGCACGTCTTCCGATGAAGTATTGTCGATTTTTTAGGATGAATCAAACGTCTTTTATGGATGTTGTTTTTAATGATTCAATGATCTTTTGTTATCATATAATACAAGGTTTTGTGATTTAGATTTATTGATAAATTATTGCAGTTAAACAAAAATTTATATACTGAAAAAATCTTTTGTTTCTATTGGTATTGGAAAGGCTTTACAGTAGGTGTTTATATAAGTTGCATTTGCTGTTGATGATGATATGGCAATATTGAAATCGATTTTAATATTGTGAATATTCAATATTTTTTGTCTGGCAATGGATCTGTGCAATTATGATAAACACTAATAGGCCGATGCGATCATAGCATTGCAATGCACGTTTGCGTAGTGAATCTTTTGAAATAACTTATAATTTGACCTGCTAACATGCGTAATCACACAAAACACTTATATACAATTAAACATCGATAAAAATAATTATAAACATGACCTTTCTTTGGAGGAAATTATTTTTTTTTTTTCAAATCGCCTAAGCTAGCATTTGACTAGCTCGTCTTTGATTCGCCGAGAATAGATTCGAAGTGTATTCAAAATATTTTTTGTTTTTGAATTTTGAGCCGTCCAAAGTTTAGAAGTTATATAATAATTTAATAACAGTGTTCTATTGTCCTTTTTGACAATGACATGTCATATATTTGTTATTTTTTTCCTAATGAGTCCATTAGTATAATAGAATCCTTTTGTAATTAAGATTCTGACCAAGATACATCAAACCAATTGATTTCTATTGAATACAAAACGAAATAGTAAAAAATCGATCATAATTCATCGTCATAGTTTTTATGTAACGCACTTGAATTCATTGAAAATTTCAAGGTTGATTGGTTAACATTGAAATTTTAATAACATACATCTTTGACTTTGAACGGAAGATTAGTAACATTAATTTGTATTACATTGCATGTAACGTGCGAAAATATTGCGTATTAATTCAATCTGAAGAATCAATAACTAAATGACAATTCTGTAGATATTGAAATTTTTACTAGTGATACTTTTACGAACACATCAAACCGTTAACCCTCAACATCGGCGTAATAATTCTTCAAAACATCAATCACAATCCAAAGATTACCACATTATCGGCAACAGAATACGTACAGCGTTCAGGTGCGTTTTCCGATTTCTGGGTCATGCAAACGTCTCGAAGCCTCAATTTTCCGACATTTTCAAGGGCCTCGGCACTTGTCGTGATTCCATCATGCGAACTAATAGTCGTATTTATTACTGGAATCCGCGGCTAATGTGCAATTACCGGCAATCCTATGTGCCACTCTTTGTTTTCACCCATGAACGGGCCCAGTATGGCGCAATTAGACACAAACGTCGAAAAGGGGTTAAATTATTCTCGACACGTCGTCGCTGTTATGCGATGTGAGAATAGCGCGAAGTATGATAATGAGAGATGTCGATTGATCACGAGATGGATCCGAGCAAGGTCGAGGAGTATGCGATTGATTATCAGTGGTGGATTTATTTATAGGCGGTGGAGGGTTTTGAGTCAAAAGGAAAAGGGCCATACCAAGGCTCGTCCTAAAGGGCTGCGGGGTTGCAGTCCTCCTTAAAATAAATGTTTTGTATTTTTTTAATTCCTATATTACTCTTGTACAGATGTATAAACGCAATACGTATTTCAATTCTTATATGTATTGATGAAGATGTTTTCTTATTTTGCGTATGAGAACATACTTACTAATTTCATTTTCAGTGCTTTAGGTCCTTCACTACGAATTTTCATGAACCACCATTGATTCTTATCATTTAAAAAAAAACAGATTAACTATTGTAGTTTTCTTAGAGCAATCCAATAGAAATAAGGGATGTAAGATTTACCGTAATTACCATTTCCCGGTGATTCCATATTTTTTTACTGATTACCGGCTTACTGATAAATTGTTAGCAAATTAAATTAAAAAAAAACCGTAAAACCAAAAATCGTACATTTAGAAAAATCGACTTTTTCAAAAAATAGATATTTTTCCAAAACATTTTTTTATTAACCGGTAAATATTAAAAATTTACAAGTAAAATACCGAACAGCTATTTAGGTTATTTACCGGTTTTCCATTAATGACACCTTTAATAGACATCATGAAATATGAATCACTTTCTGAAGAAAAAAAGACATTTATTTGCACAAAATCAAATTGAATTTTCTAAAATCGCCCGTTTATCCTTTATTTTATGAATCTGAATATTTATTTTTTTTACAATTTCAATGATTTGGATGTAATGAACATAAGATAAAGTAGGTTATGTAACCCAACCCTGTATATTCATATATATAATAGGACCCTCGACAATTTTTATCCCCTTGAACCCCTAACGAACTAAATCCGCCACTGTCGACAAAGCAGTGGATCTCGATGTTGTTTTGATCTTGGTCGATTGGGTGAATATCTGTCATTCAAAATAAGCGAATCGATTCAGAACATTAGATGAATGGATACAAGAAGTGTTATGCGGACAACGCGAGCAGATTCCATTGTCATTGCGCTAATCACCACCATCCATTGTCGGCCGCGGCATAATGGCGGACTCGTACGTGTGTACTTTGGCACTTTTTGCTGTCGTCAGTCAATTCGGCAGCCTTCTTTTGGCCGTGACGGGGCTAATTACTATTATAGTCGGTTGCCGATGGTATCATGGCGACCCAACCTTCCACAGCCTCAGTCGATCTCGCCGACGTGATGATAATCGTGTTCGGTAAACACGTTTGTGTTTCTCCCGTGCGTGTCCGTTTTTTATAACTATTTATTTGTGTTATTTCATTTTTTTACACTTGACCCGACGTGTGCGTCTGTGTCTTTGGTAAACGTTTCGTTTTCTATTGAAGCACGAGTGAAGAGACCTCGAGAACGTCAAAGAAATTTCTGCAACGTTAACCCTTCGCAGCCTTCACATACTATTCCGTTTTTTTTTTTTCATTATGTCGGAATGTCAGAAAAACTTGTTGATCGGAACAGTAGTTAGATGCGTGATGATTTAAACATCACGTATGAAAACGATACGTTATAAATTTATAATCGATCCTTTAATGAACACGTTTCTCGACATGCAATGCAAATTTTGTATGTACCTTGTAAAAAATTACAAATCGAATTTCTTGTTTTTCGAAATGAGCTTTGAATCTTAACATTGCTTCCTGCTTTATTTTTAATTTGAATTATGTAATATGTCAAAGGTATTTTTTTTAAATTGAATCGATTTAAACTGATTCAAGTTTTAGTAGGTATTCGAGACTTTTCAGCACTTAAATGGTTAACGAAAACAATAACACAGTTAACATTTTCCGCACTCACGTGTACCCCATACCCGAACGACAAACGTACAGCAATGTCCGGGTGTTTCACGGCGGCTCGTTCACTACGTGACTCGGTGTCCTGTCGGCACAATGTCCATTGTCCAGGTGTCAATGACCACTAAACGGGAGGGTCCACCACATGCCGGCTAGCACGTGTCCCTTACAACTGTATTACCTCTAAATTTGCTAAATATCTGTATTTATACCTCTTTTGATGTTCGAAATCGGCGAGGATTTGAATTGAAATGTCGATCGTATTTAAACATCTTAAATGTTAGCTTTTTTATCATTATGTGATGGATCATCATCATTGTCCCGATCAATCGTAAAACGTTCACTGCATGATAAAGTCTTGATTAGTGTTGACATTCTGGGTGACACCATATCACTGGTGCCTATCACGCTTTGATAAAAATCAGGTAAAATAAGAACCAAATCTTACCCGTGCCAACGGGGAAGGCTATTAGATCATCGGTACACGTTTTATATATCAGATTTTGGTCACAATGATAACCAGTGAGGCAGACGAGGCAGAGGTTGAGCAGACTGCGCCCTCGCTGTCCACTTTGCAATCTCAATGACTACCAGTTTGACAGATGAGGCTTGACCGTTGACCCTACCTCATAATGACACGTTATTGACTCTCATATGTGATGGATAAAAGTGAGAAAATAATGTATAAAAGAAAGATGTATATGACATATAAATTGTTTCGAAAACACCAAATCAATAGAAAATTTCTCAAGAAAGTCATCTTAATCGACGCATTGCTAAAATTGCAAATGCACGCACCGGAGCGTGCAAGGCCGCCGCGACAAGGCTGAAAACCGTCGGAAAAAATCCAAATACAAAATTTCCCAAGCCTAGATCGTAGATCGGATCACAATCTAGGCTACCAGGCTACCGAAGATCGAAAAAGATTTCCCTCGAGACGGTCAGAAGACGGAATGCAGACGCTGGGTCATCCCGCGGGGCACCTGTCCGAAAGTCGAGTCGTTCCCGGTCCAAGTTGAACCAATTACCAGTCGCCGGTGCATAACGGTACCGAACAAATTGGTCTGTTCATTCTCACCGGTTATGAAACAAGTTGTTTTATTCGACTTTTTTCGACAATGGTCCGTCTTCTGAACTGGGCTGTACGCATTGTTGTTTATACCGAAAATCAAGATTTTTTTATATTATACAAATATCAATCTTTATCGATTTTGAAAATGATGAATGGATATAAAAGTCGTATGAATATTCGGAATTTTGTGATATAAACGTGCGAAGGCTGTACGTGTTTATGTAAAGTTTCTTTTTACCCTAAAATCACGAAAAGTGCGAATTTCATTGACACCGATTATAATGGAAACGATACGTGATTGTGCGAGCTTTTGTCCACATTTTTACGGATTCTGTCCAGTGTTTGATGGATGATGGCAATCAATCTGCGATGTAACGTTAATGTTTGAATAACCGTTGCATGAATTTGACAAAAAGTAGCGATCGTTAAAATTATGGGAAATTCGAACCGTTACGTTTTATGCCCTTTTGTATAGCAAATTCCGTTCTTTGCTATCGACTTTGTTATAAAAAATCAAGGTTTCTTTTCCTTTACTAAATTGTATTACAACAAAGAAAGAATATTTTGAAACGTAGACGTATTCTAATAAATAAATTAACACCATCGGCATAATATTTATATATTTGAGGTCACTGAGGTTTATTGTAAAAGAGTTCAAATATTTTCTATACTTTATTTGCTTATTTTGTTATAATAATATTAGCTGTACAAATAGACCTGTTTTCATATTCAGAAAATATATTCTCAACTATTCAAGAATTATTTATTATTTTTTTAAGAGCAATTTTCTTTCAGAATGTACATTACAATTGAGTGAGGTTAAATTTATTACGTTTGACAATTCGCGCCGAACAAGGAAAATTGGCCGAAATTCGCGACGAAACGTGCAACGACCTCGATTCTTTAAAAACAAAATCCGCATTTCGAAGAGAATTCCAGAAATATGCGACGCTTCGGAAATAAATAGGTCCACGTACGACTTTCGAGTCTGGCGCGTTGCATAAGACTCGTTTCACAATGATAAAACAAAAACGTCAAAAAAAGACGACCGAAAAAAACGTAACTGTAAACGGCGCGAGATCGACGAACGCGACACTGCAACAAAGGACGCCTTCCGATCGAGACACATTCGAAAATCAATTTCGAAACGCGACAATTTCGAAAATAGAATTCGCGAACGGGACGAGCATGCTCGTTTCCGGGAGTGTTTCGGCCGCGGGGTCCCATGGTGTAATGGTTAGCACTCTGGACTCTGAATCCAGCGATCCGAGTTCAAGTCTCGGTGGGACCTTATATTTTTATTACATTTTTATGTTTTGAATGATTTAATACATATTTAAATTTATTATATTTCATATTTTTTCAAAGATATATCGTGTATTTTCGTGATAATAACGTATTAGCATATCATATTTGATAATGTGAAGAAATCGATGGGTTTTTTTATTCAAATTTATTTTTATACTTAAAAAAAAACCATAATATATTGTATTTAAATTTTTTTTTATAATATTACATGAATATAACGTGTACGTGTTGTAATAATTTGATTTTGTGCGTCATACTTCAATCGCTCTATTCTCGTACAAAGCAACGTACCTGAGCTTTCCTATAGTACAAATAAAACATTATTTTTCACGAATGTGCGTAACTGTAAATGAATTTTCTGCTTTTCATATTCATAGAACTCGTGATGTTTGTGTCGTTCACACACGATTGAACATCTTTGCGAGAAATATATGTTACAACGTGAATAAATTGGTTTTCATTGTGCAATGGAGCGTTTCGAGATTGAACGTTGATGTTTTTGTATTTCAATAATTTCTATAGTGATTTTTAGTTGTCAACGTTTAACTGTATTTTATACTGTATTATTTATCCTCGGTTTCATTAGCGGATGGGCTACATAGATTAAATGTATATTAAATGAATATTTTGCGACGAAGGCCGATCTTAAACTATTAAAGATGTCAATGCGAATTGAGGTTTATTGAAAATTAATGAATACTTACATAAACTTATATGAAAAGATTAATTGATTCGATTTTGGCACATTGGCCGATAAATTTTCACATAATGCATACACTCGATCAAATTTACATCATAATAGTACGGCTAATTAAATTTAAGAAATTCTGTTTTTTCATCACGATCACCTACTTGAGACTTAGCCTTGTACACACAATACAAAACTAATAATATTCATCTTATTCAGAAAAAATATATAATAAACACTCGATATGATTTCCTCATTGCATATTCATATGGCATATTATCAATTATAAATTGATTACTTTTCATATAAATGCGACGAAAAATGCGACCACATTGTGAAATTTTTTATGCGAAGATATTTATTGAAATTTACTCAAATTTATACATTATAATTAAGTCATGTTTAAGTGAAGACTTATTTCTACTTAGGTCATGTTGAAGTGTATACTTATTTCTACTTTTTTTATTATTTTTGATTACATAAAAGTTGAATTTAATATAGTACAGTGTCTCATATACTTTAATGAGTCTCAGTAATAAAAAAATAATATTCCAACAAATCTTATAGAAGATAATAATATAAAATGATACTTATCTTCGATGTAATTAAAAATTGATACGACGAAGCTTAGATTTTTTTACATTTTAATTATATTTCTTTAGTATGTTTTAAGTGGAATGATTACAACTTTCAAATCGATATTGTGTATACAATCTAAGTACATACAGTAAAAAGTTCAACATCTCAAAGCACATTTAACACAAAGTTCAGCTGAAAAACGCACGTCATACGAAAAATCAACAATTACACAATACACACAGGAAGTTTCACGGTTTGCCGCATTCGTTTCTTGTTAAATTTGAACTCGCCGCGACACCACACCAAGTTCAAGTCCTTTCAACCATTCTTTAAAGTTCACTCACTCTTTTGTTACATAATCGTCTCACTTCTCGGGATTTACATGCACTCGCGCAATTATTTGACTCGTTGGTTCGGCAAGCGAGATGTTTCTCTTCTCCATTATCCGCCGAGTTATTAATTACGTTTTGGATCCGTCGCAACGTTTATTGGTCGAACGAAATAGGTTTTTTGGTTCGGGAGGCTTTCCGAGCGATTTATTGCAGCGTTTGCGATAGTGAGGTTCACTTCCATTAATGGTATCGGGGAAAAGCGCATAATTTAGCAGTTACGAGATTAAAAATTCGGCGCTTTTTGGTGTGTAATTTATGTTTGTTTTTATAAAAATAATTTTAACTGCTGCATCGACTTTTTAGGTTCGTTACACTTATTTAATGTGCAAAAGTGTCACATCACATCCGAATTAGTTTAATACATTTAGCACGAAGATTAAAAACGAGACCTATTCCAGCTTTAGATCAGATAAAAGCTCGCGGATTGAGTACGTCGTGTTTGACGAACGTCAAAAGCGGAACGTTTAAATCTTGTTCCATCCTCATACGATAGAACATCGACTTTGAAATTCCAAACATAACATTTCCGAAGACAATTATATGCACTGAGGTTTCGAAAAAAAGAACGTTTTGATTGACGCGTCCGTCACTCGTTTTCGACTTGAGTTGGAAATATAACAATTGAGGCGTTTTGAGTCAAAGTTAACATTTAACAATATTTTATTTATATTCTTATCGTTCCGACGATAAGTATAATAGTAAGGTGAGTGAATAAATTTGATTTTATTCACTTAAGGCAATTATAAAGATAACTTTGAAAATTTTCTCATTGTTATCGTTTGGTAATGGAGAAATTATCAAATTTTCAATGTTATCGCCAAATTTATATTTTTTAATAAATAGTATAAAGGCTGTATATAATGATGATGATTGTGAAATATGATGAATATTTTTTAAATATATAAAATCGTTGACAATTGTGGTTTTCGGTGCTGCAGAGCTCAATCGACTTCGCGTATGCACGCCGCCATCCGCGGCCAAATTGCAGTTTAATGTCGGATATTCTTCGTTGGTTTTTTTTTTTTTGACGAAGATAATTGTCGGAGGTTTTGTCGTCGTCGTCATGAGCGAGGTAATGATGGCCGTCCGCGAATGCCGTCTCTGCGAATGATTTAAGTCGTTTCTTTCGGCCGATTTCTGCGAAGCGTTTTACTCGCGAAATTGCGCGCGCTTCAAAGCTCGAGCGTGCTTATGCAATATTAAAAGCTTAATTTCCGAAAGGGACGATTCGACGATTCGTAATACGGGCTTCCAAATCCTTTTTTACCCGGCGTCAATTGCGATATATGACATTTCGTTTTTTCGCATTCGAACACAAACGATTTGATCAAATCGACCACTAATCTTATTTTATTTAAATCAGTACGATTTATACAATAATAAATCATTTCGAGTGTTTAATTTTAATATAAATCGATCCGATTCGGTTCAGCTGCGAACCAACGTACGAAAACGCCTTCGCATTATGGAAGACCTCTTCTTGACGCGTTCGCGCGTAAGATTAACCTAATCGACGTCTCTTTTTCCATTTTCATCGCAGTTAAAAGTAAAAATTATAGTTATCCGGAGGCAAAAGCGCGTTACGACCGGTAGTGAACGAAACAAAAAGTAATTTCGGCTCAACGACCGTGCAATCGCAAACATCGCGGCGGGAACGAACGCAGGCAATTTTGGTGTTATTATTAACGAATAGTCCCTTATTTTCAAATGTGGAGGTCTAATTGGGCGGTTCGTTATCGATTTAATTCAATTTGACCACTTTTGAATGCCTGCTTGTGTTTTTGTGGGATATTTTTCGGTGCGCGGCTGAGGTGTTGTTAAAGCAACAAAGTATATGGCGAGGAAAAGATCATTATACATTTTGAACGCGACGTATTTGTAATTATATATTTAATTATCGTTACAAGTTTTTTTTGAGGTTTGTGAATCTTCTGAAATCAGTGGTGTTCAATTTTATGTCCCGAAGTCGTATTCCGTCTGTCTTTGCTATCATATATAAATTCGTAAGAATTAATAAATTTCAATATGATAAAATATTTCTAATAGTCTTGAAAAAAAGTACTATTAGTATTATTAAAACTATTTTACAAATCGATCTGACACTATTTCAAAATGAAAAGTTACGTCAGGTCCGAGCAACTCTGGGTATGATCCACTAGTTTGAAATTTAAAAAAATAATAATGATTCGAAATATTAATACTTACAATTAGTACTAAATTAAATTTTCTAAGCTCTTTCTTAATTTAAGATAATAATCTTTGGGTTTTTCGTGTTGGAAGTCCCTGTTTGTGCCGAATTTCATATATCATACGACGAATGCGTACAAAAAAGCACCACACATGAAGTTGTCATTAAATTGGCCATCGTTGCAATGCTGGCTATTCAAGTTACAATGAAGACAATATGCGAAGTAGTCTGCATTTTTGGTCGTCGTGCATATTTCGATGTCAAAAATGCAACTGGGCCGGGTGTGTGGTCCTTGGAACTTTCTTCGAATTAGAAGTCCCATGAAATATTTAAATTAATGTAGTTTTTCGATATGATTTGTTTTTTATTCACGAAAAAATATGTTGTGGTTGCATGAAAATTAGGATTTTTTGTTGTATTAAATAATATGTGTTGTTAATGTGTAATAATATGTGATTAATAATTATATTAGAATTTCGAATCATGTCACGATTTTGTGAATCCTAATGTAAATTTAAGTCATGGTTAAAGCTGAAAATTTAATTTATACAATTAAATGTGAATCATTATAAATGATTTAACTTTATTATACAACATCTGTTATATTGAAAAAAAATGTGACAATACGGAAAAAAAATCTTATAAACAAGAAGATAGATTACGTTTCAATTAATTTCTGAATATTCAAAATGATTACAAAAAAATAACCATGGTATATTTTGTTACAGGTAATGAACATCGAAAAATCATTCACGCACGAAAATCACCAATCCTTGAGTGAGTAGAAAATCGCATGTTTCATTACACACGAAAATTCGATTGATCCATCATAAACTAAACTGCGTTTAATCGTACCGTATCGAGTCCGACATATCGTTTTTTTTATATATACATCGAAAACTTAACCGAAAAAAGATCATTAATCACGAAAGCAACTCTCGAAGATCGGAAGCAATTAAATAAAAATTATGACGAAACGCATTCGGGAAAACTCGAACGAAAAAAAATCGAAGGTTCCACCGAGATTTGAACTCGGATCGCTGGATTCAAAGTCCAGAGTGCTAACCATTACACCATGGAACCCCATACGTTGCTTTCTATAAATTTATCAACACACGCAGCAGTTGGAAAGTGCAATAGGTTATCGATCATTGATGCACTGTTTTAAGGTCAACATACTACTTTGTTTCACATCATCATTATATACAATCATTAATCATTCATATTGAGAAGAAGACTTTTCCGTTTCTCTTTCATTGTTAAGTAATCCTTGTTTAAAATACTTAACCCATCCTTTTCATCAACGCATCTTTTATAATCTTTCCGATGATATTTAATTGGGTCAATGCATAAATTTTATCGCATTTTTTTGATGGTTAAATATTTTTCTTCTATTTCCGAATTCATGAATATCATCTGTATACAAATAATTTTATTATATGGAGGATATCTCCTTTACAGCATCTGTTTAAGTTTTTCTGTTAAACCTAATCAGTAAACAATAAAATTTGTTGCATTTTTCATTGTACAAATTTTGTAAAAATAATCAAATAATCAAATAAAAAATAATCAAAAAGATAATGTTGAAGATAGGAGTCAGTCGATAAAGAAAATACTGTATCTGTATCGCATCCGTTTGGTTTCAAAATACTCTGTTCGACAAAAAAATACGATAAAACTTTCGCATTGACCTTATAATTGAAATTATTTTATTAAAATTTCAATATACCTTCGAATCGAATCCACTTCGAATACATAATGCAGAATGCAACGCCACAACGGTATTCTGATCTTCCGGATCGGCCGCAGCCTTCCTTCTTACAAACATTTGGGTCACGCCGTTCTTTGGGCCCAAAAATGACCGTTCAACACAATTGTTTATATTAATATAATATACAAATTAGATGCGTCGACGAACTCGATTCGTTCGAAACGGGGTCTTTGACATTGGCGAGGAACGCTGATCGGAATCTGCAATTATTCACGATGTCGTAAAATGTTGATTCATAACTTGGACGCCGGTGTAGGAATTCGAAAGTTTTTAGAGTGCTAGTGCAAAAAATCGTTTTATTAGTTCACGAGCTTGATAGTCTGCAGTTGTCGAGTTGCGAAAAAATTCTCGCCGGAATGTATGCAGGTTATGGGATTTTATTACGTCGTGAAATGTTGTTTTATGCGATGATGGATTCTGTTGCGATCGATGATGGTTCGACATTCTTGTCGAAAGTAGTGAAATTGTTCGTGACAAATTTCGGATCGTAAATAACTTGATTTATATGATTGTGCATTTCCGAATCGATCAATAAAATTTTCAATACGAAAACAAAACATTAATCATTCTTTAATAGTAATTATAACGGTATTCGAATCCATACACCAATTAATGCGTTACTTTGTCATTCTCTAGATACGATTTTATAACTGTTAAAAATGATTGCTTCTGTGCTTATTCAATGATATAAATAATCATAACTTTCGAATTTGATCAATTCGAAAAAAAAAACATTAATTATCACCTCAGCTAATTACGAAATATGTTAATTTTATCACATTTTACGGTTACGTCCGTCGAAAAAACAGCCATCGTAAGTCTCACGAGTATAATTAACACGATCTTCAATTAAAATGTTAATCACCCGATGCGGATCGAAAACGCAAAGTGGCGTTTAACTGTACACGTTTGTTTGCTCAGCGAATGGTCAAATATGATTTTTAACGAGATTATCGTGTCACCTTAATAATCCGTTTGTGCGAAATGTGCAAGGCTTTGCCGCGAAAGGAGACAATGCGAATTAGCAGTTCGCGAAGGCTCCTTTTGAGTTTACCGTTAGTCGAACGAAGCGTGCAATACCTTTCTCGGTTTATCGTCGGATAAACACTTTATCTGGAGCTGTGGTTTTCAAATGGTGCAGCTGCGACCAAATATCGAGGCTAGTGATACGAATTTTATGCTCGGTTTGAAGAAAAAGAGGAAATTCGAGGAAAATGGGCTTACCATACCGCTACATGAGTCACTTTATTCAAGTGTAAATCGAAATCCTGTCAAAACTTTATTACATGGTACTTTTGTATTGAAAGTTAAACTTTATCTTTTAACGGAATAGCCATTCAGACTATAGCCATATTTTAATCGAATCGATTATAAATACGTATCGCAATATTTTTTTATATTTAAATTCTAGTCTTTCACGCAACATATTTTTCGGTCATGACTGCATCATCCATTTTGAAATGGTTAATCCTCAATTATTAAAAAAAGGAAAATAACTCTTGATGAGTTTAAATACAACCCTTATCAAATCTTCCATGACTCCAGCCAAAAAGGGGGAGGTGGCCTGCCTCCCTTAAATTTCAAAAATAATGACAAATTATACTTAAATTATGAGATTTATATCTCGATTTATCACTCGATCATGATATATCAATATAAACTCATTGAATATCTTAATTCTTTACACACATTATATTTTTATTGCTTGGTATACAAAGTTGTGTCCCTTAAAAAATATCCTACCTACAACCATAAAATCTTCTCAGACTATACCAAAGCATTAACAACGCCACATTTCACTTACTTCCATACATTCGATAAATCTAAAATCGCATTCAAAATTTTCACACCCAAACCACACGTCAATCCCGCAAACCATCGAACCGAAAACCGCTTCAAGACCGCCACGATCTTCCACTTCATGGACCTTTACCTGGACGAGGCCGGGCCGAAGCGTGCGTCCTCGTTAAGGCTTCGGCGGACGCGGATCGATTGGGGGCCGGATCGTGAACAAGAGAAATTCTTCTGCCAGATTGATGGCCGAAAAACGAGCGCGCTGCGGCCGGATTCGGTGGCGCGTCACTCTCGTTTCGGCGCGTCGACGATGTCCGGCTCGATTGCCGCCGTAATGTGTTAACCGTATCATTAGTCCGATGCTGATGCTCAGGTGGAATGATCTGGCGCTTTTTTATGGTGGAAAATAATTATATGTAATGAGAAGCGTTTTTTTTTTTAGTAAATATTATGTAATTTTTTGAGAATTACACGCTTTTTTTAATACATTGAAATCTTCATGGACAGAATTGTAATGCCTTTTTGATATTATTAAAGTTTGATTGATTTTTTTTTATTGCGTAGTAACAAAATTTTTTCGTTTTTGAATCTGTACGTTCAATACGACAAAACCATTGAAAAAAAAAACGATCAAATTTTTTCATCAATGTATATTGAATAATGTTTTTATATTATTTGCGTGTGGTTTTAAGTCATAATATAAACATATACATTATTTGGATTTAACATCGGATAAAAAAAGTTTTATGATCTTTAATATTCATTCCATAAAAAAGTGCATATGTTTGAAGTGCGCAATACATATTTTTAGTTACAGCTTTAATCTTCGAATATATTGCAGGTAATTGAACAAAATGCATACATTCTATTTATTATAGCAATTAGCTAAAGGGCGGCAAACCGGTACGACGACACATAATATAAAATATTCTCAGTTTGCAAAATCCAATATCGAAACCTCTCACACGCATCGATTAATCTTCCAACAAAGCCGAGGCGAAAAACAAATTTGTCCGAACACTTGACACGAAGACACGCTTTTTTCCCGACCATTTTAATTCAATCCAATAATTATATTAGCATTGTTTATCTTGTCGATCAACCGCCGACGAATAATTAACTAACAACGCTTCCTCGTGGATCCATTCGATCACGAAAGCCTTCATGGCCAAGCATCGATCGTCACGTCGTTACTCATTGTTGATGTATCCACAAAAACGCGAGGTTAACAACCCCGTATATTATTAATGTAATATGTCGTGAAAAAATTCGTAATATTTTAAATTTATTGCGCATTGTGATTGTAATGAGGCTGTTTTTCGCGTATTCGCATCGTCGAAAGCGGCTATCTTTCTCGCATTGTGTGTTGTGTTTATGCAAATTGCGGAAAGTGTCGTCTGCTGTAATGCGCATTGCATATTTTAATATGAAAGTACAATGCGGTGCACATTTGCCATGTGTCCGGGATGCAAATCGGCCCCGGAGTGCATCCGCGGATGGGTGAAGTGGTCGAATGGGTTATGGTGGTGTTTCAAAATTATTCGCTTTGAATCCGGAATGTTTTTTTTTGATGTGTTTGGTTTGAAAATATTAACAATGGAGTTATTCTTGTTGTTGAGTGTGGTGCTTGACTTTGAAGTTGAATCGGATTTTGATATAACCAAGGATGAGAATATTTTTTTTCTCATTATACTTTTTATTTTTGAAACGATTCTGTTTTATCGAATGCATTGATACCATTGAACTTCAGTGACAAGTCATATCAACAATAGATGGTTTTTACTGTGCATGTTTTAATATTCAAACTCCTTGAAATTTAACTTCCCTTATCAATACGTAAGATGAAAATTTTCTTTATTTTTATATATTGAAAAGACTCTCTTCTAAAATGAACTTTATATTGAAAATCGTGTAGTATTTTGAATGATAGATGAAATTTTCAATAAAACTTTCACCATTCTACCAAATTTTTGAACCCTTTTTTGTAAAATTGCGTCGGTTCAGTTCATTTTCTTTCTTTTCAACAACTTGCCAATTTTTTTTGTGATTAAAACAAAACATATGATGAGAAGTCAGTGAACACAACATAACTGAAATCGAAAAGGACCATCATAAATAAGACATCACTACCTAATATTCTAATATAAACTTCAGTTCACTCCATTCGATAAACATTTACGAATCCATGAAATAATGATTCCTACCATTCTGGTCCGGCATAATTTGCATCAAAACTACACATCCATACATTCACAATCCTCGTACAAAAAAGGACACGATCGGTGCGTGTGAGGACGGCCATAGTTCTCTGCGGAGACAGATCCTCGTCGGAGATAACAGCCCGTACACTTTTCATCGACGTGTCCTGACCAAGGGTCGAAAGGACACGATCGTGACCTAACAACTCCATGCCAGGACATCTTACATACGTTAGACCACGTATTATACTTGCGAGGATCGAAAAAATCGGTACCGGTTCTTGTGGAGCGATGTTATGTGGACGGATTGTCGGCGTCGTTCGAGTTGTGGATCTTTATTTTTTTTTTGCTATATCAAAACGTGAAATATAGAAAGTTTTCCCTCATATCCATATGATATTATATTTTTGATCAATCCAAATTATCTAAAGATTGTTCTGTTTATCGTTTAACTTCGGGAATCGAAGCTTACAAGTAAGGTTAAACTTTGCTTGCTAAGCTATATATATAAGGGAGTCGTGATTGTTGAAAATGTGTTAATGTATGCTCGTTGGATATTATTTTAATTCGCGCTTGTCCGCCGAATTTGATTTATTATAAAAACAAGTCGACGTCAAATAGTGCATAATGATGCTTTGAAGGCTCGCAAAGTGTGTTTGGTCATTCAATTAAATGGCGCAATTTATCAAAATTGCTGGACAACGTAAATTGTACGGGATCGCAATCATGCGTGCAAAATCGTTCGAATCGTTATAACCGTTTTGCATAAGTGCATTTGTATAATTTTCTTGTACGTAGCGATATCGTGCCAGGCGATGCTTTACATATTTTATATTTTAATCTTTAATATTTTTCAAGCTAACAAGTATATTATTCCACTCAAACAATCATATAAAAACTATTTTCGTGTATGTGAAATTTTTAATAATTACATTTATTGATAGATGGCGTTGAATACCATTATAATCGAGTGTTTTTTTTTGTTCGGAAAAGTTTAGAATTGAAGTTTTTCTTTTGATTCTAATGCACTATCACGACTATGCGAACTTAATAAATTTTCCGTCGCAGGGAAAATTTTCGCTTATGCAACACAATCCGTAATTGAGGATAAGTCCAGGATGAAGCAATGCGGACATTCGATTTGGCCACGACAAGCGTGCGACCGGCATTTGTCATTCGTCAAAACGTGTGCGATGGCCGAAGAACGCGACCCGTGCGACCATAGGCTGCCTTCATCTATAAACGTGATCGCGAACCTTTATTTTAAAACAATTTTAAACTAAATTTAAGCGAGGTATGGAATTTTTAAGCTGAAACCAATTAGTAAAGTTTGAATTTCTATTCACATCTTATAAGGAAAAACTTTTAGATTTTCAAAGCCTTTGTTGTTTAATAGACATTATATAGGTCTCATATCATGACGAAATTTCGAAAATAAATAAAATAAACTAATATGTTCAAGAAGATTCGTTGACCGCTGAAGAAATAATGTTATATTTATGTGTGAAAGATCATCCGCATTTTGCATTCGTTTCAGTATAATTTTCGATTATTTATTCATTGTGTGCACATTGCGATCGAAACGGTTCGATAGTTTTGCACCATTAGTCGATAACTGCTGAAATGATAATAAACACAATGATCTTCAATGTCTCGTGGTTTTGTTTTCTCAACAGTATCATTATCCGTTTTTTTTTATATTTTACGATGCGAACCGTCTTAAGCATAAGCCGACTTTTTCAATGCAAAAGATAAATCAGACATTTGGATTTAATTTAAATCATTTAACCTCGTTGAATGTACCAGTTCCCAGCGACCATCGGAGTTAGGCGATAAATGACACGATCTATAATAGATCTGTATGTTTTTTTAAGAAGAATGATTCAAAGATCTTATTTTTTAACGGAATTTTCAATAGGGGTACCAGAATAAAATCCCATTTTTTTTTATACAATTGAAATTTTATTAAAATAAAAATAAAATAAGATACAAATAATTGTAAAATATATTCTCCATTATTTTGAAGCATGGTTTCCCATCTTTCGGTTAGTTCCTCTATATCACTTCTTTAAAAGGCTGTTTATTTTGACGTAAAAAGGAATCTAAGTGTTTTTTTGACATCTTCCATATTATTAAATTTTTTATCCCTTAAAGCGTTCTCTAGGGACCTAAATAAGTAATAATCGGATAGGGCGATGTCTCAAATGTCGTTGTTTCAAAATCTCAAATTTTAAAGGAGCCAATTTTTAAGTGTTAGTTGTTAATACCGCACCGTAAATTTCAATAATTATTTTGATTGTTCAGGTCGCATTCCAGCCGTGATCAAAATAAAATAGCATGCAGTGTCGTGTGTGTTGTTCAGTTGCTTTTGATCTGCTCATTTTATTCCTAATAATAAAAAAAGGAAATAAAGCAAAATAGAAAGTTGACGAATAGTACTATAGATTAAAAAAAACTTGTAAAGGTATTCACTTCACGATATCCAAAAGATAAATGCATGTCGAAAAAATGGATTTCATTCCAGTATCCCTATTATAAACTACACATAATATCAATATCCTTCGATTCAATTTAACACCAATTCGCGAAATATCTCACGCCTCGACAAATCGCAATTCCGACAGCCTTTACGAGTGCACGCAAAATAAAATTTACGATGCATTTATAACAAAACGCAAATTGTTTCCCATACTGCGGACGCGTGGGCGTTCGGACTGTATTATTACATAGGATCGTTACTTGATGTCCATTCGAGTATGTAAACAATGCGATGATTGCATATCGATCTGGGTGAGGTCACTTCTTGAGTGCAATTTAACATTTATGCGATAATTATGTACGGTGTGCGGTTCCATGGTGTAACGGTTAGCACTCTGGACTTTGAATCCAGCGATCCGAGTTCAAATCTCGGTGGAACCTTTCGGTTTTTGTTTTGTTGTTCGGATGGATTTGTAGATAATTAATTGAATTTGGATTGTAATATTGTGCGCTACGAGTTTTTCGATGTTTCTGTGTGATTTGGTGGATGATAATCGATTGACATTGATTTTAAATTTTATTAATCGAGGTATGTATGAATGTCAATTTTGAAAGTTGATGGTAAATGTATTTATATTTTACGTGATAAAGTTTTGTATTTTAGTATTCTTGAATATCGTTTTTATATATATATTATTGTCGTTTGTAAGTAACGAATATGATTTTCAATTAATTCTGTTGTAAAAATTACATGAAATTAATTTTAAGAATTTTTCGAATAAATGAAAATTATGTTTTGCATGACGAGCATAATTTTCTTTATAAAAAGTTTTACTATGATGAAAAAACGAATTTTGATTTGATACAAATTATAATACGAAAATTAAATAAACTTATTTTTGCACTTATTTTTGGTTGAAAGCGAATTATATTTTATATTGACCGTGAAGTTAGACAATATTATCTAGTTTTTTCTTCTTAGTAAATATCTAACTTTTCATACTTTAACTTGCTATTCAAATTAAGCGACACAATAATAATTAAACAACTTTAACATTGGAAATAGTTCATAAAAGAATAACTGCATGACTTAACTTAAAAAAGCCTAAACTTTTGACGTTATCAAAAAACCTTTTTACTGCACCGAACTCTATATGAACTCCATACGATAATAATAATTAAAAAAACTCAAGAACACACACACAACGAATCAATCTCATAATTTATGCAAATCAACCACAAAAGACTGAACCGTGCAAACGAACGGAAAAAAGCAACAGTTTCCAAACGATTAGCTTCGCCGCATAAACCTTTGCGGAAAATGATGCAATTGACGCTAAAAGCGTCGAACGCTATTACATCACTTAAAACAACTGCAATACGGCACAGAACCGCGTTATTGAACCGGTGACAGGTAGCCGATGGCATTGATAATGACAGTGACAGTCGAAGAAGTGCTCTCGTCATCGCGGTTAACGTCGGAGACCGGTATTTTCGCGCCAATGTGATATAATCGTCGGAGGCTTTCTTGCTGTTCAGTGTGTGTTTGTTTTGTCGGTTGAGATGTTGAAATTTGTTTTTTTTTAGACTGGTGTAGAGTTTATGATAAATATGGTATTGTGTTTGTAGTTTCGCTTGTTGATGATTCGGCTTTATTGAATTTTAGCGGTTGTTGAAGATAAGAAGTGGTGCGATTTGTATATGTTGATCTAGCTTTGTGTGATTGCTTCGTTCACGGGTGAAGCAAAGAATCTTGCTTTGTCTATGGAATTTAATGAAATCTGATGGTGTATAGGCGCTATCTAGTGTAGACGCATCATATGTGCATCATTTAATGTCTTCTGTCAAATATGACAGTTGATGTGCCTTACGACTAATGTGATGAACCTTTTTTCGTTCACGTTTCAAATATTAAAAAAAAAGTATTATAACTGATTGCGGTGTGCCAAGGAAAATTTAATGTCTTCCACAAATATGTTGTAAGAGTCAACTGTCAACTGTCATATTTGACGGAGTACCTTAAATTATTCGCCTATAATGCGACTACGCTAGATGACCTATACACCACCAGATGTTATTAAATTTCATAGACAAAGCCATTCTTTGCTTCATTCATGGATGAAAAGATTACACAGACATAAAGTAAAATATACATCTGCGATCTCGTTCCATTGACAAAAGATAATTCGAGATGAAAAATTGAGATTTTTTTTCTACATCACTAATATTTAACATACAATATGAATATGAAAAAACTTCGTTTTTTAATTAAATTTCAAACGAAACAATATGGGTTTCAAAATATAATCAAAACAAAACACATAATAAACCAATTCTTCACAATCTCACATACCCCAAAACCCCATACATCATCTATCGAAATTCCGCAACCTTTTCCCTCGACAACCACCGGCCGACTCTCATATAAATAAACCTGAGATGAATATTTCATTGCAGCCGCATCTATTATTTATGAAGGCGTTCATCCGTCCGCGATTATACAAGACCTCCAGGCCTCCGCATCCCTCCGACTGGTCCATCCTGACAAGGACGACTTTTTCCAGCATCCACGTATTTATAAACCGTCCAAGGACGACGGCGAGAGATTAAAAGCGAGACGCGAATAAATCCGCCGATCCGCGCGCGAGATAAAAGCTTCGCAAAAAATCGCACGGAGGTTTTCCCTTTTCGTTCTTTCCCGAGAGGTATTTATGAGTTGTTACGTGGTCGTGTGTAATTTTCTGTTCATTTTTATGTGTTTTGAAGGTTGTTATTGCATGTGAAGCGTGCATTAGAAGCGCGTCGTGCGCGAGCTTTGTGATGCAACTGTTGTATTGTTCGAGGTGTATTAATGATTCACAGTTTGTTGAACTTTTTTTTTATTTTATATGAAATGATGCGTTAAATATGTTAAAAAATATATCACATTGAATTTAATATTAATTTTCATTTCATATATAAAATTTTATTCTGATGCATTAATAAAATTCCAATCGTCGTTTTCGCATATTTTAAAGCTATAAAACTGCTCGAACATTGTAAAAGTAACCTTTCTGATTCCTCGCGTTTACAACGCGCCAATTAAGTATTAAATAAAATATAAAATAAAATAGCGCCTGCTTCAATTTTTCGAAAAATCCGACGTCCAGTATCATCATCATGATCTCGGTTGATCTTTGACGTTCGCTTCGAATTAGAATCAATCACGTTTCTATTATACTGCATCGGTATTATATTTCAATCACAGGAACAGCCTCACGATCAAGGACCAGTTTCTCACCCCGACCCGTGTATTTATCGATGATGCGTGATTAATTGCTCGTCCATCTCTTGCAGCACGAAGCGTGACCTCATCGTCTTCATGGCAGTCGTCATATTTCCATCTTGGGCTAAACAGAAAAGCTTGAAAGCCTTGTCTTTAAGTATCATATCATGAAAATTAATCGAAATTCGAACATTGAATCGGTGCACAGCCCTAAAGATCGACAAGGGTTGTCGACAACTTTCAAGTCAAAAGAACCAGTTCATTATACCTCGAGGTGGATGAGGACGATAGCTCGTCTCCGACCTTGAAGGACGTCGATGCACCATTGCACCACCACCCCGCAGCACGTCCAGTTTTTGCATTCTTTTTTCGCTCATTGTTTGTACGCAAACGTCGCCATTTGCTTTATTTGCTGCGAGCCCGCAGCTTTCGTGGTAAATAACGACCGCAGTGGTACTCAACTTTTGTGTGCCCTTATGCAATTTGCGTAATGTGAATTGTGTGGTTTTGCGTGGTTTTTTTTTTATGGGTATGAGAGCCTGCATGGTGTGGTTTGTATGAATTATCATTTTTTTTCAATCATCATTTTTTTCTGAAAATAGATTGGATTGTGTTTGACAATGAGATGGAAAGATTGTGTTATATTCAAGTTTTCATATTAGAATGAAAAATATAATAGCTTGGGTAATGATTTAATTGGTTGAAGATAATATCACAATATTTTTGATAGTTTTAAAATGTATAAATGAGTTGATCGTAATTTTGTTTTACATAAATGATTTCACGTTGAGAAATAATCTAAATAATAAGATTTTCCCGCGAAAATTAGAATTTGACTTAATTTTTT